>PVJL010001039.1:233836-304675 GCA_004026885.1 Lyroderma lyra
TATTTAAGTCTGCAGGTCCCAGCATTGGTGTTCTCTGAGACTTTGGCTGAGTAGCTCCAGGCTCAGCACTGGCATCAAACCAGAATCTACAGGAGCTCCCAGCACAGGTGACCAGGGAGAAAATGTCAGGGCCCCACAGGGCTCCTACTACATAAGGCTATCCAGCAACACTGGGAAATATAGCAGATCTACCTAATACATAGAAACAAATATGGACAGGTATCCAAAATGAGGAGACAAAATTTACATCGTAAATAAAAGAACAGCAGAAAATTCCAGAAGAGGAACTAAACAAGAGGGAGTTAAGCAACCTATCAGATACAGAGCTCAAAATGATGATTTTTAAGGATGCCCAAGGAACTTAGTGAAAACTTCAACAGAGAGATAGCAAGCATAAAGAAGGACATAGATACCATAAAAAAGAACCAGTCAGAAATGGAGAATACTATAATTAAAATTCAGAATGCAGTAGAAGGAATCACCAGCAGACTAGATGGAGCAAAGGATCGAATCAGCTAACATCTAAGATAACATCTAAGAATCAGCTAAGATAGCAGAAAACATTCAGTCAGAACAGCAAAAAAAAAAAAAAAAGATGAGGATAGTTTAAGGGGCCTCTGGGACAACATCAAGCACAATAGCATTCACATCATAAGAGTACTAAAAGGAGAAGAGAGAAAGCAAGGCATTGAGGACCTATTTGAAGAAATAATGACGGAAAACTTCCCTAACCTCATGAAGGAAAGACATACAAGCCCAGGAAGCAGGGAGTCCCAAATAAGATAAACCCAAATAGGTCCACACCAAGACACATTATAATTAAAACGGCAAAGATTAAAGACAAAGAGAGAATACTAAAAGCAGCAAGAGAAAAACTCCCATAAGATTGTCAGCTGATTTCTCAATAGAAACTTTGCAGCCCAGAAGGGAGTGGCAGAAAATATTCAATGTGATGAAAGCAAGGACCTACAACCCAGCAAGGCTATTATTTAAAATTAACAAATAAAGAGCTTCTCAGACAAGAAAAAGCTAAAGGAGTTCATCACCACCAAATCAATATTACAAGGAATGTTAGGGGAACTGCTTGAAGATGGTGGGGGTAAGCAAAATTATGAAAAATAAAATGGCAATAGGTACATGTCAACAATTACTTTCAATTTAAATGAATTAAAATCTCCAATCAAAAGACACGGAGGTTATTGCATTGAGTGGAGTGTCTCAGACACAGGAAGACAGATGCAAGTGTACTTTGCTTACAGGTGAAATCCAAAGAAGAAAATAAACAAGTGGAGCAGGAACAGGGTCATAGATACAGAAAGCATTTGGTTTGTTGCCAGATGGGAGGAAGGTTGGGGAGAAGAGCTTGGGAAGTTCAGTTTGGTGGTTATGAAGTAATAGTTATGGGGATATAGGGTATAACATGGGAGTATAGTCAATAATGTTGCAATACTATGGGTGGCGTTAGATGGGTACCAGATTTGGTGGGGTGATAGGAGGTGTGTGGGAGGGATGGATGAAAAAGGGAAAGAAATCAAGAAGTACAAATTCATGGTCACAGGGATATAAAGTGCAGTATAGGGCATATAGTCAGCAATGTTGTAATAACTTTAACATATATGGTGTCAGATGGGAACCAGATGTATCAGAATATGGATTTTGTAAGTTACATAAATGTCTCATCACTATGCTGTACACCTGAAACCAATATAATATTGTATGTCAAATGTAATTTAAAAATAAAAATAAAGATGTGACAAAAAAAGAAATGATAGTAAAAAAAGAAAACAATCATATATAGTAATTTGTTACAAAACAAAATAGTATATTCTAAAGGTGTGCTACTAAGAATTTAGATTGAAATTATGCTTTGATATTAAATCTTTGGGAGTTAAAACTTTCAAATACAAGGAATCCCTTTATGTATTAAAAATATAGAAGAAACTACCATTTCAAGCAATATGTAAATATAGAGATAAATATCCTTTCTTATCTAATTTTATTCTGTTTGGAGTAGTTTATGAGACTCAAATTGTAATTATGTTGATATTTTAAGTTTGATCTTGACAAAATTGTGAAACTAATATGAAGCAATGAAGAAATACAATTATGATTAGGAAAAAGATGCAATTAAAAACAACCTGAATTTCTACACTAATTTTTCATCCTTGTGAATAAAACAGTTAGTAATTATTGTGTATTTATTATATTTTAACTTATTATCTTATTTAATGCTCACAGCAATCCTATAAGGTAGGTACCATAATCATTCCTATTTAGAGTAGGTTTACAGAAGTTAATAAATGTTCCAGATCAGAACACAACATTATTAGCATATCAAATTTTTTCTTAATTTCAATCTAATCTCATAAATATAAAACACATTTTAAAAAAAGATGTGGTATACACACACACAATGAAATATTATTCAGCCATAAAAAATGGAATCTTGCCTTTTGCAATAACATGGATAGACACTGAGGACATTATGATAAGTGAAGTAAATTAGAGAAAAACAAATACCATATGATCTTACTTACATGTGGAATCTAAAAAAGAAGATCATAGATACAGAGAACATATTGGTGGTTGCCAGAAGTTGGGGTGGAGGTGGATAAAATGGGTGAAAGGGTCAAAAGGTACAAACTTCCAGTTATAAAATAAATAAGTCATGGGGTTATCATGTATAACATGAAAAATATAGTTAATAATATCATATTGCATATTTGAAAGCTGTTTAGAGAGTAACTCTTAAAAGTTTGTATCACACAGAAAAAATATTTTGTAACTATGTGAGGGCTGTCCGTAAAGTATCCAGCCACAAAACCATTTTCCTTATAACAATGGCTGGATTTTTTCCAGACAGCTCTTGTATATGGTGATGAATTAGAGGGACTTGTTGTGGTAATCATTTTGCAATATATATAAATATCAAATTGTTATGTTGAACATCTGAAACTAGTACAATGTTATATGTCAATTATATCTCAATTCTTAAAAGTATACATACATGTAAAGCAGTAAGCCAATAAACTGATATTGGTTACTATTAATACTATAATTATTATTAAAAGTTTTTCCCCATCATTAATAGCAGTCCAGGAATGTATTTTTATTGGAGTTTTTAAATAAATTCACGTAATTAACAAAAAGAGTAGAAGGATACAAAAACACAAATGCTAAACCAAAGCTCCCTATCTTTATATAAAACAAAAGCATAAGAAAAACGAATGACCATTAAAAGTTGGGAGACACTTACATAGTGGAGATGGGCCAAGCATTACTGTTCCCCTAGGAAATCAGTTGCTTGAAGACTGTTTCAGACAGCACCGTTCAAAAGAGTCATCCCGAGAGTCTGTCAACTGGCAGCAGTGGCCCTGGGAGGTTCTGATCCAGTTGTCATTCTCTGGATGCTGCCCTCTGCCCTTGCCACCAGTGACTTAGAGCCCCATTACTCTTTGCCCCAAGTAGCATGTTGCAAGATAACTCATACGTACATGTGCCCTCTAGCTCTCCATGCTATTTCTACAGCTTTGAACTTGTACCCAGTTTGCCCTTGTATTTGTCATCTAGAAATTTCTCTTGGTATTTTCTCTATCTCCTCTAGCCCCAAGGCCTCTCTGACCTCCTTAGGGACTACTGGATTTTCTACAAAGACCTAGAGGAGCATTTGGATAGGCACACTACATTCTGCCAAGCATACAATTCTGGTTATAGCAATTTGCCCTGAGAAAGACCTTTAAACTTTCATTCAGTCCTGTCTTTTACCCTTTGTCATTACTGAATATAGACTTTAAGGCTGAGACTAAGCATAAGCTATGCCTTTTCTCAACCTGTTTCATTACAAATGAAAATGTGTACCATTTTAAGACATTTGGAGACATAGCTCACATTCTAAAGTAACTGTGCTCAGCAACCCTCACAAAAAAAATATTATATTCTCATCTAGTCCATATTCTAAAGTTTCAACCTGCTATTTGTTAATGTAGAGATTGCTTCAATATCAGTTGTCCTCCAATATCTTTTACCCACTTCTATGACAGAACCCCTGATTGGTAGGCATTCATATGGATGTTCAGTATAAAGAGTACATAGTTCAGCCTCCACTGCGGTTAAGTGTGGCTTTGTTACTAACAGCTGGCCAGTGCATGAGATGGGAAATGATATGTTCAGCTCTGGGATGTGTCTTAATGGCAGAGGCATGCCCATCACTTTTCCATTTTCTATCCTATTACTTGCAATGTAGATGTGGATATGATAGTGTGTGTGCCATATTGGACAGTGTAGGTAAAGGCAATATCCTAAGTTTTCATAGAACAATAAATTGGAAGAAACTTGGATCCCTGAATGACCTCATGGAGAAAAATCTCCATATTATTCCTGGGACTATCTAATCCTTGATTATAACAAGAGAGAAATAAATTTCTATCTGTTTTAAGTCACTTTTAAATTACTTTGCATCTGTTTTATGCAGCAGAGCCTATATAATAATAAATAAAGATCAAATGATATTATATATAATTCTCATTGAGAGGCAGGTCTGTGACCCTTCCCCTTGAATCTGGGTGAGTTCTATGACTACTTTGACCAGCAGACTATGGCCAAAGTGATACTGTGCCCCCCCATTCAGCATCTCTTGTTGCTAGAGTTAACCTAATCACCCTTGGCTAAGAGACCTTTTCTGAGTGTTAGTACTATACTCACTTGAATTAATTTTCATTTCTCATAATTTCATAGACTAGATTAAGTTTTAAAATATCCATATTCATGCTCTCAGCTTCCATTCTATCTCTTGGAACATTTATTCTTAGAAGCCAGCTGCCATCTAAGAAGTATGACTACCCTGAATCCACCACACTGTAAGAAGCTAAGCCATGTGGAGATGGGGACCAAGGAGCATTGAGGTACCAAACATGTGAATGAAGATGTCATCTTGGAAGTGGGTCTCCTAGCCGCTGCTGCCCTAGCAGATGCCATGCAGATCCTAGACAAGTTGCCGAGCAAAGATACTCCCAAATTCCTGACCCACAAAATCAGGAGCGAAATAAAAGTTGTTTTAAGCCACCAAGTTTTGGGGATAGTTCGTTGCACAGCAAAGGATCACCAGAACAATATACATACACATAAACACATGGTAAGTGCTTGACTGTGGTGCTGACCCTGATTCGGGTTCAGCAGGAAGCATTCTGTGATTCTTTGCAAGTCCTCTAACATGATGACATCCCATGTAAATAATATCATACATTAATAAAGAAGCACATACATTACTTTTATCACAGTTTTGTATTTTTACCCTTGATAACAGTATTTTGATTTAGTTGGTTTCCTTTGTAATACTGTACATTTTATTCTACACAATTGAAAATTCTATGCTGAGATAAAGTCTGTAAGACTTCATTAAATTCCAAAAAAAAAATCATGACCAAAAAAAAAGCTATAAGAAAAAATAAATTGATAATCCACCAGATGAAAGGAAACTGGGTCCCTGAATAATTGCATGAAGCATAGTCCCAGTCCTAGCCATTCCTACAGACTTACAAGTGAACCGTGATAGGAGCTTAAAATCAGCTTTTATTGTGTTAAGCCCCTGAGATTTTGGAGTTTCATTATTTAGTATATTCTTCCTAGTATAGTGTCTAATTATAGAAGAATACATTTATATCCATCAAAAAATAAAGCCTACCAGGAGAGAATATGCTAAGGATAGAAAAAGTTAGCCAGGATAATACAAAAAGACAAGAGTGGCTCTGAAGATTATGACAAGTTTCACAGACAATCTCAGCCTTGGACCTTGCTGCTCTGGAGTCCCTCCTTGCCCAGGCTCTACTATTTCCCAGATGCAGACTCTTGGACTCCTGATCACTTTTTTGAGGCTGAACCTTTGCCTCCTTTGGGCTTCTTCCAGGTTCTCTGAGGCCAGACTATTGCTCAGTGTTGACCCCCACTGCCTTTGAGGACTAGCCTCTTCCCCTCCTTGGCTCAAGGTGGTCTACTTGACTTCACTCCTGGTCTTAGGTCTCCTGGCCTGGATCCTACCCAGAACCCTGAGTGCTCCCTGCCTAACATCACCTGATGCTAGAGTTAAGCCATTCACCCTTAGTTGAGTGATCTTTTGAGGGTTAGCCCAACACTAGTTGGAATTATTTTTCCTTTCCCATAATTTCTTTGAGCAGATTAAGTTAGAAGAATATTCATATTTATACTTTCCGCTCTTCATGTCACCTATCATATACTGCATGAAAGGAAAAAAAAAACCTATGTGTCAGCCAATATGTTAAACACTTTTGCTTTCCATTTAATTATTGTCAATAATTAAAGGTATTGTAGCTGCACATTTCCAGAAGAAAAAAAGGGGGGGGCGCTGTGTAAGATTAAGTTATTGCCTAAGGTAAAAAAAGCTAGTAAGTAGTAGAGCTGTGAGTCTAAACTAGGTTTATCTCATCCAATACCCCATTCCCTTTTCACTCCACAACATTGACTGACCACCCCAATATGAGCTACCATTATTCAAATAGGCATATAGAGTTCGAGGTGAGCCTGGGGGAAATAGAGAGTATGTAATGTTTGGAATCTGGCCTGGGCATCAATATTTCTTATTTCTCTTAACTTGAATCATGGAACAGACATGTATCCATCATTGCCAATGACATTAAGGTGGTTAGTTGAGCAGTAGTCAAAAATAGTCATGGTAAAATTAATGAGGACAAAATTTCAAAAGGAAAAATACAAATACACACTTTAGCGTGTTGATTCTGTGTAAGCTTACTTAAATAGATTTTCAGGTTCACAGTGACTCAGCAAAACAACCCTAATGATATATTCTGATGTTGGTGATAGTGTTCAATATTGTGTTGTTATTTTTTTAAAGCATGACTCCAGGAATTATTAGCAAAAGCTAATGATGTAATCATTAAAAACAATGATGTAATCTTTCCACTCTGGTCAACCTTGGCCAGGACCTCATTGAATTATGTGGCCATTTTGGAGCCACTCATTGCAAGGGATATGTAAGGATCCCTTGCATGTTCCAGGGGCAAAGCAATAAAAAATTATTAGCTTGGGGTAAAGAGCCTTATTAACAAAGCCCAGGGGGCCAGGTGTATGGAGAATCAGGAGAGAACAGTGATTAGGATGAAAAAAATCAGGAATTTTGGACATTGTCATAGTACTTTTTAAAGTATGCACCAAAGACCATATGCATCAACATTATCTGAAATTCATGTAAGAAATGCAGATATTGGGGACATTCAAATCCTACTAAACCAAATTTGTGTTGGAAAAGAGGGAAGGTCCCCAACTTTTCACCACCACCTCCAAGGATTATATGAACACTAAAGTTGAGAATCTTTGTGCCAGTGCTTCTTGGCCTTAGCTGCATGTTGGAATCACCTGGAGACCCACCGTAGAGATTCTGATTAATTGGTCGGGGATGACTCCCAGGCATCAGACTTTTTAAAGCTCTTCATGTAATTCTAAAATGCAGCCAAGGTTGAGAAGCTCTGCTCTGTGCTAAGACATAACATCAGAATGCCAGCAAGCAAACTGTCCAACTTCTACTGAATAGTTAAGAAATGGGCGTATTAAATTTGTGAAACACTTTAATTAGATAATTTCTCAACATTCACTGTGAGTCACCTTTCCCAGATATTTTTATAACATTTTTATAACAGATTTGCCTGCTCTAGACACTGCACTCTCCTTTCTATTCTTTTCTTTTCTTTCTTTTTCTTTCTTTCCCTCCCTCCCTCCCTCACTCCCTTCCTTCCTTCCTTCTTTCCTTCCTTCCTTTTTTTCTTCACAAGATGGCTGAGGGATGAGAAAGAAATTATAATAGAGTGCTTTTAAACAATTGTGCTGTCCGAGAATCACCTGCGCCCCTTGGTCCTCACTGTGGTCTTCCATTTCACTGTGGTCAACTCCAGGCACTAAGGTTGGTCCTTAGAAATGCCCCGGTAGTCATAGATACAACAGGTAAGTGTTCCATAGTACAATATGGAGGATTACTGCTGATATTTCCAATTTGTCCCTTAGATTAAATTACAGTCTATTACCAGGGATCTTCGCCTTCTGGACTTTATCTGATTGTGCAATGACATTAATTGGCTCCCAACGATACCTAGTAGGGGCCCTTCTCTTACTTTCTTAAAATTATATTTTAGGCAATTGTCTTCTTTCTCTATAGAAGCATAATTTTATACGTTATATTTTTTAAATTGTGACAAAATACATATAACATAAAATGTACCATCTTAACCATTTTTAAGTATACAGTTCAAGCGTTAAGTATATTCACATAGTGCAACCAATCTCCAGACTTCTTTCATCTTGCAAAACTGAAATTCTACCCATTAAACACCTTCCCATTCTCCCTTCTGCTAGCTGATTATTGTTTTTAAGCCTGGAAGTTATCAATCTAATCTACTCTTTTAAAAATTTCCTAAAATTCATTGGCTTACATAGTTTTACTTAGTGTTAGCCACAGTTTCCAATCCAGTCTTATTAAATTAAAATATTTCTTTTTCTTCCATGGTTCTACATACCACTGGGCTAAGAAAAAATACACTCTAAAAGCTAGTATATTCTAGTTTTTCTTTAGGTAAAATGTTAGTTCACTTATTTTTTTAAATAAAAAGGATAAAAGTGAAATTCTATTAACTGAATTTCTCTTGAATGAACAGTTAAAATTTTTATAACATCAGTGCTAGAGAAATAGTAACTTTGAAATTTGATAGAAAAGAAAACTGATTCAATAAATTAGACAATATCTATCAAAATAAAATATGTATACATCCTTTCACCAGCTATTCAACTGCCAAATCTTCACAGATATATTCACAAAAGTTAAATACATAAAATGTTAAGTACTTAAATGATAATCAATAGGGAACTAGTTAAATACTTAAAGTATACTATATAATGAATATATTAAACAGTATAGTATATTATGCAACTGTTAAAAATGTGATAGCTGTGTGTGCTGATATAGGAAGATCTGCAAATAATTAAATAAAAAATTCAAAGTATAATAGAAAGACAACTCTTTTGTGAAAGAAATTCTTAATTATATACACACACCCATACACATATATGTACACACACTAACGTGTATATGTGTGTCTGGGGATATATTTCCTTTACTGGAAGTATAAACAACTAGTTGTTAACAATTGTTCCTTGGGGGAAATCGGCAGGTGGTTAAGAAGCAGAAGGGGAGAGTAGGAGCACTGCTATTTTTTATTTACTCTCAATACTCTTAATACTCTTTGAATTTAAAAAAAAAACATGTGCTTACGTTACTTTTAAATTTTTAAAAATGTCAACAGTTATCTACTCAATGGGATTATGGGCCATTTAAATTTCACTCTGTTTCATTTTTTGGTACATAATGAAGTACATTAAAAACATCTCTGTCCATTAGAAAGACAAAATAGAACATAAAATCTTATTTCACACCTTAGATATATGGACAAAAAGTTACTTTTATGACTAGTTTAAGTCATATAGTCTTTTACTGTATATGTCTCTATAATAAAAACCAAACCAAACTACATCAACCAACCAAACAAAAAACTTCTGCTTTATTCTCTATTTTGACAAGAAAATAAAATCCCCCAAGTGTTCTTCTTTTTAGAAGCTTTGTAATTTTATTATTTTCTAGGCTTGAGTGCAGGATTCTTCATTTTCTATAGATATTTCTTAGACAGTTTTGCTCAAAAATTCTGTTGTTCCATTGAATGAAAAATAACATCTATGAATCCCTCAGGGTCTGAGACACATGAAGGTTCTGTCTTGTAATAAGATTGCCTTTTTTTTTCCTCCCAATCTAGGAGGTAAGGTTTGTAGCAAGTGAAAATATTCTTTTTTTCTCAAAGAAACAGAATCTTAATATTCATACTCTGACATGAGTGTAGTAGAACAAGAGGTCTTCCACCTCTGGAAACAAGCTCAAGATGCATATATCATTAGCCAAAAGTTAGGTAAGAAAATGTTTCCTTTTTTCTGTTGTGAAAGAATACATTATATTAATTTTATAGTTCTTATTGCTAACATAATGCTTATCTCTGTGCACAAATAAATGCATTGAGCAGCTATGTGGAAAATGACATAAGTGGAATTGTTTCAAAATGGAGTCAGAGCCACCATTTCAGAGAAACTGCCTTGCATCTTGACACATTGGACTGTTGGGAATGGACCAGCCCTAGGACTGGGCCAAACCAATATTGTCTTATAGTTTGTTTGTAAAGCCAGCAGGACAGAGAACATTCTTACCACAAGGACTGATCATTATGGATTCTCTATCTGAAGATATAATCAGTAACCAATCATATATAGCTCAGAGTAACTCAGCTGTCAGACTTATAGGAATTCTTTCTCTTTTTTCACGTAATTATTCCTTTCCTCTTCTCATAAAAACCCCTTGCCTTCACTCTGTAATTGGGACACTATTCGGATTCATTCTTGGACCTATACTCCTGAATTGCAATTCTTTGATTCCAAATAAATGCTTGTTGCCTCTCATTTCAGCTTTTTAATTTTAGATTAACAGTGGTAACAAATCGATTCTTAATGACTTTTTAAAAAGATGCTTTTGCTTAAAATAGATTACTTTGAAAGACAATAAACAAAATTCAAACTCATTTTCAGTTACCAGAATATTAGAGTTACAAAAAAGTCCAGGCCACATTATATAATCGTAAATGGTATTTCTAATTGAACTCACCCTTACTAATGTCCCAGCATAAAAATGCAGAATGTACTTATTTAGAATTGAGTAATACTCATTGGAAAATAAATTTCTGGCAAATATACAAAGTATGTGTGGTTCCCATAAAATTAAACAAAAATAGATCTTGTTCAAAATAACAATAAAAATCCCACAGGACTGACGAATAAAAGATGGCTATCACAACTTGAATTTCATTAGAAGAGCTAAAGTAAAACTTTAGAAAGTGGTAACACAGTGGAATAATTTATTGTTCTTTGTAACTGTGGAAGCCATCTTGGAACTATCCTAGTGACTATGGATTCAGATAAGAATTTAGGCTACTGACCACACTGGAAAAAACAAACACTGCTTCTTTTATATTTTGATGTTTCAACAAACCAACAGTGGGCTATCCAGACACCATAGATGTGAGACATTGTGCTGATGACAGAAGAATCATCCTTGTTTCTAAAACATCATTTCATTGGGCAGAGCATTTTCTTGCTATCAGATTATAAAATAATGTGATCAGAATATATGGTTCTCTAAGGTTTTTTACATAAGGATGAAAATTATGATGTCAGATTTTCAGTTCCTTCTCCATACAGCATACTACCAAACCCCTTCCACTGTCATGCAATTTTTACTATTTCAATAAAAGCAATTGACCCATAGCTAAATGGTTATGCAATTTTTATATCTTTGTAAGAATTTTCATATAATAAACTCAGTGGCCAGCAAAAACATTTTATTCAGAATATCTATCTTACAAAATACAGTCATTTAAAATATAGTAAAGATTCCAACTTGCCTATTTGTTCTTAGGGAAGAGTCTCTTAAGAGATATTAGAAGGAAAAGGTTCTGATAAGGAAAACATGGAATGCAAATCATTTGTGTGTGTATAAGTGTTAGTTAGCTGGTTTGCCCTTGGAAAGAGTGTGTAGGGTTATTTCCCACTCCCCAGTCCTTTCTAAAGAAAAGAAAAACATACTTGTTGGCTGCTGTTACTATGTCAGGTGTCCAGGTCCATACAAGCCCCAGCAGACTGGAGAGTAGCTTTCCATATGGACCCCACACTTGCTGGTGCACAGGGCTTTTATCTTCCCACCTCAATGGTCTTTGAATGGCCACAGAGGTATCACGGAGTCATAACTGATATCAGGGAAATGTCTCTCTGGAAGATTGAAAATTGTGTAGACATCACTATAATATGTTTTTAGAATAGCACTGTTACTGAGATGCATTGTGGCAGAGTAGATAGAACATGGATTTTGATATTAGATGGACCCAAGCTCACTATCTTGGTTCCAACATTGCCAGATGTGTCATCTTGCATAAATAATTTTTATTTGTCTAAGCATTGATCTCTGCATCTATAAAAATAAGAGAATAATAGATTTTGGGAGGGGAGTAAATATGTTAACATTTTGAGTATCTATTAAATGTAAATGACTAACAATCATAGCTATTATTATAATTGTTGTTACCATTGGTATAATTTCCTTCTCTAATTGTCACGCTTAGAATTTATATTCCCTCCTTGTCAATTCAATATTTTATTCTTAAGTTTCTAATGGTGCTATTATGTTAGTTAAACAACTGTCTCCCCTACTAGATTGGAATGGCCTTGAGAGCAGAGTTCTGGTCAACTTCATCTTTGTATTCCTCCTAGCCTGGCATTCACACCATGAGTTGTTTTCTGTATGCTGAATATGCCTGAATATATTAGAGCCTAATAAAGCTTATTTGAACATTTCCCACTTAAAATTACTAAAAATATTCCAATATTTCAAAAAGCCTAAATTCACCTCCAAAAATGCTTATGAAATGTATTTCAACACACACAACCAATGCCAAGACATAATGACAATGTAAAAACACACAGCAACACCTTATGGGACTTAACTATTTATCAGAAAAATAGCTGAGTGTGTCTATGCACTTGTTTTCATTTGAAGTTTTCCTCTGAAATATGTGATACACAAGTGTTATTAGCTTCATTATACAGGTGAAGAATGTGGGACAATTAAGATTAGTAAATATCTTATTGAAAGTCTGTATGTAAACAATGGTGACACGAGCACGGAAACATCACCTATTATGATTTCCCTCTTTGAAACAAAACACTGTGTCTCAAGAGTAAGCTCTGGTGTACACCTGGGGCCTAACTGGAAAGTTAAAAAAACACCTACTGCTATTATAGTTACTATCAATATAATTTCCTTCCTTAATTGAAATTGATCATTTTCTTTTTTCCATTCCAAAAGCATTTGCTCATATGAGGGCTGTCTGGAAAGTATCCAGCCATGTAATATGAACAATAGAGGCATTTATGGCTCAATTTTTTTCCAGACTGCCCTCATATATCTCTAATAGCACTTATTGTAAACATATTTCCTCAAAAACAATGTGACTTTAACTTTTCAACTTGAAGTAACCAAAATGTCCTTCACAGAGTAGGTTGATATCATCAGAAAGATTAGGTGTCCTTGACCGGTACATGTTTCAGGAAATAATGAAAGAGTTGTGCAGATTACTGCATGGTTTTGGGTGGCTCCCTCTAACCTTAGTCCACAAGCTTAACAGGGATGCAAAGTAAGACAATTACTCCACAATGGGCAAGGAGGAAACATTACTATAAAGAGAGTCTTGCCTTTTCTGAATAAAGGGAATTAAGTTTCATACTTAATATTGCTTTGGCATTTCTAACTATAATCTATTGCAACTGTGCAATAAAAAAATTTCCTTTGCTTTCTTTATAAAAATCATACTGAGAAAAGCCAGCAACCCTTTTCAGCAACTGGCCCCTCTTCCAGCTTGTCTTCACCCTCAACAAGAGGCAGTGCCAGACAGAACATGAGGTGTCTCCCCCACTTAGCCATTTTCCCTGACACACAACATAAACAAGTGTGATTTCTGGAAGGCCATAAGGGGTTATCTACCAGGTTAGTAGGGGTTTGCCTTGCAAGAAGGGACAACTAGGTAGAATAGACAACCTTCTCTTTGCCACCTCAAATTCTTTCCCATTGGCTAGATGATGCTTGAAATTCTGCAAGTAGTTTCATTCCTTAGTTCCCTAATGAGAATGCTTCTGATGAAAACAATCAAACAGAAAAATTCACATCAAACCTTTGTTCATCATTTTCTCTTTCTGCCTCTTTGGAGAAAGGCATTGATGCATCCTTTCTTGAGAACAGTGCAATAGAGAATAAAGGCTATTGGGTAAAGAGAAAACAGGAGGGAAAAATCACCAGCCAGTGATTTTTGGCCAGTAAAGCCAAAAAATCATGGCTTTACTTAAGCCATGTGTAAGAGCTAGGTCCCCCTGTCCTGGGAATGTCCTTATTGTGAAAAGAACAGTAAAGAATCTTAGAACTAACTAGCCCTTTAAAGGAATTGGTGTGTTAGCTGGACTTGGGTAAAATGTCATTTTCTGCAAGTCCTCCATAATTAAGTCTTTTGCTCAAGATTCTGATATAATGACACATCCTAGAAGCTTTAAAAAGATGTCTCTATGAGATATTCTAAATTATAAGTGTGGTCATTATATCTAAAACAGGAGTACAACACTCCCCACCCCCTTTGCTTTTGGAAACACTAGAGAATAGCAACTAGTTCATCTTCCATAACCACGGTTCAACTGTTGTTAAGAAACTGTTTGCTGATAAATTCTTCAGTGCTATTTTCTTCTCTTACTGGTAGATCAAGGGCTTCAGGGCCCAGGTCTCAAACTGGCTTACTTCCTCTAGTCTTTATCAGGGCAATTGCAGCAGTGGCTACAATGGTGGCAGCTTTGATAGCCCTCCCTATCTCTGTCCCTCTTTCCCTAATTCTAAACTTGGATGTGGTCACCCTTTTCCTTTCAGACACCTCTGGGAACATGAAACTCAGACTGTTATTGTGCTGTAATGCAAAAGTACATTTTAAGCATTGGAATAACTCTATAGTATTTTAAATTATCACTTGGATATGTGAGAAAGGTCATAAAAAATGAAGGAGGTAGTATCGGCTTAAAAAAAGGCTCTCTGTATTGTGACTATAGTTAACAATATTGTACTGTATGCTTGAAAGTTGCTACAAAATATATCTTAAATGTTCTCACCACAAAAAAAGAAAAGGTCAGGGGTTGGGGGTGAGGAAATATGATGAAGGTTGTCAAAAGATACAAACTTCCAGTTATAGATGTAATGTACAACATGACAACTACAGTTAACACTACTGCAGGGTATATTTAAAAGTTGCTAAAAGAGTATATCCTAAAAGTTCTTATCACAAGAAAAAATGTTTGTAACTATATGAGAAGATGGATGTTACCTAACTTAGCGTGTTAATCATTTCACATTATATGTATGTCATTATGCTGTACACCTTACTTACACAGTGCTGTATGTCTATTATATCTCAATAAAACTGAAGGGAAAAAAGTAACTATGTGAGGCATTTGATATGTTAACTAACATTATTGTGGTAATTATTTCACACTACATACATATATCAAATCATCATGTCATACACCTTAAACTTATATAACATTATATATCGAATATATTCTACTAAAGCTGGAAAAAAGTCCCTGGCTAATATATGTATATATATGTGTGTGTGTGTATATATATATATACATATATATATATACACACACACACATATATACACACACACACATACATACATACACACACATGTGTGTGTGTGTGCATGTGTGTGTGTGTGTGTGTGTATATATATATATATATATATATATATATATATATATATATATAGAGAGAGAGAGAGAGAGAGAGAGAGAGAGAGTCAGGAGTAAGAAAAAACAATGGTAATCTAGTTTATGCTTAAATAGTGACCTATATGAGATGTTCTGGGATGTAATCTTTGGCTAAAATATTTTCCCCATTTTGCTCAGGATTTGATTATAAAGTAATTTGACATGGTTTACAGGCTAGCTGGAATATTTTGTCTAGTGCTCAGGTAAGATCTTAGAACTGACCTCCATTTTCCATGGAACCAAAGAATAATATGAAGCTAGTAGCTTATCTTCACATTACCCAGGAAACATGGCAGTTGAAGAAGTCTATGCAACTCCAGCACAGGTTCCTCAGAGCTCCTTCTTTCGAGTTCCTTCACCTTGACTCCTGTTGAGCCTTGTCCCTCTGCCACCCAGTTGATTCTACCTTGGCCCTCTGAAAATAAAGTCACTTTAATTTATGACCCAGCTATCTCTAGAAATCTAAATGGTTTACAGACATTTTCTTATTTTACCTGCAATACCTCTAACAGACCCACAGGAAACAGTTCCATTAGTGCAGTAAAGAAAGTTAAGTGCACATAGTCTAAAATATCTGAAAACAGACAGCCAATAAAGCTTCTGAGACAAGGAATCAAAACTTAATCCACTAAAATATGATTTTTTCATTTCTTTAGAATCCAAGATTTTTTTTAGGTGTGTCACCATCATGATAGTATGGATAAATGCTACTTAGCAAATGAGAAAAAGTACTTTAAACTTTCTGATAAAATTCAGCAAGCATAGGATTGTCACAATTAGAATCAGTTGTCTTTTCCAAATTTAAGTGACCTTTTTTACGTGGAGAAATTGAAGTCTAATTAAACACAAAGAAGTTAAGTTTCACTCAAGAACCAATTTCTAAAAGCTCTGTTTTCTTTTAACTGAAAAATAATTAATAAAGGACTTTGAAAATGTTGGATGTGAACACTGACGTATTTGATATATTCTCATAAAGAATATATTGAGTGATTTTATTAGCTACCTTTAGATGCCAAAGAAGCATAAAAGACTTGAAAAATAACATTATTGATAATAAATGCTGCCATCAACTCTGCATGGCAGAACAGTCTCCAGACACTATAGGGAGATAAAAATATTCACTACCAGGCTATGCCTTTTATTCATGGCCTAAGGGAGGGGTGAAGGATCAACAACTGGCTTTTTAGGCAATATCAACTTAACTTTAGGAACTCTATGGAGCAGATTAGTTTAATGAGAAGATCTGGGTGGGATCCAGCATGTTTTTTTTCTGCCCTGATAAAAACAAAGAATCCCAGGCTTAGTGTGTCCCTACAGACTGCAATTCCTCACACTAAGGATAGTTTAGGTGCTTAAAAACAGTAATAATTCTTACACTTATAAGGGAAAGTGTTTTCAAAACACTTACATATCCTTTCTTATTTTTGACCTCACCCAGCCCATTATCTCTATTTACCAAATGCAGACACACTCAATTTCTCTGAAATCCAGGCTGCGACCACTCAACACCATGAGGTGCTATGTTGAGATACAATCCAGAATTTGGAATAGATCAGCAAGAAACATCTATGCCCTACCCCTGCCAAGCCCTCAAAGGCTGAGAACAGAGCTACTGCCAGACATGAATCACGAGTGTGAGGTTCTTACAGGGGTGGACAAGCTATTGGACGTCTGGGTGGGGATTAAGGACAGAGGCTTCTGTGCCATCCTGCCCCCCCCCATATCCCTCCTTTCTGAATTGACTCACTATGTCAGATTAAGCAAAATGTGCACTGTTGAGAAACAGGCCCTACAAGTACTCCACCAGTCAAGTTCCACAGAGTGTGTGCAGTCATGCCCACTGCAGAGTATGTATGAATATACAATGATCACTATAGTTCATATTGGACTGACTTCAGTGCACAGAATCCATTATGAGGTCTACCATGAAAATCTTTACATTCTAATTCTAAAATGTCCAATAGGGATTATTTCCATTCCTGGTCTAAAGTAAGTTAAAAGAAGACACATTCAACATTTTCCAAGAAACAAAGCACAAGTCCATTTTATAGATCAAAGAAAGCCAAGATAACTAGGCAGTGGGTTTCAGAGAAATATAACTCCATTTTGAAATTGAGCCAGAATTCATATCTTACCCTCCTAAAAAAAGTTTGTTTGTTTTTTTACCAAAACCATAAGAAACTTTTAAAATTTCCTTAGGAAATTCCTAGTGTTTGTTTGCAGTAATAAAGTGTGAAACCTAAATATCTATTGGAAGAACAATTTGTTTTAGAAGTTGAGTTACTTTAGATAACTTCATGGCTTCCAAATGACCTATAAAAGTGTTTTCCTATTTTTTGTACAGATGTAGATTTCTGCCTGTCACTTTTTATATTATAATTTTTCAGGACACTTCAACATATTGTTATCACCACCATATTTTTACAAAAAGGAAACTGAAGCATAAAAAGACTGTCTAGCATTTAGAATTAGTTTAGGGCAGTGGTTCTCAAAGTGTGGGCAGATAATCCTTGTGAGTCCTTGAAAACTTTTAGTTGGTTGGGTCCTCAACACATTTTAAAGGCATTTGATAGCAAAATGAGATCTGCTGAATGAGGCACTAAAACACCCATTAAAAGAGTAAGGCAAGTCACATTGTCAAAAGAGAATAATAAGGCTGGATTTGAAATTAAAATGAAGAGATTAATGTTATTAAACAAAGAGAGAATTCAGAAAGAAAAAAATGTTTTCAATAAAATTAATAAAAAAAATAAAGTTTTAGGCAAAAGATCCATATGCAAGGATCAAAGAATATGGAAAAACAAAATTCTAACAAAGGTTCTTTCCTTTTGAGAAGTTCATGGGGATTTATTTTTGAAGGGGAATTTGAATGTATTTGTACTAGTGGGCTGATAGTAAAATCACTCAGAAGGAAGAAAGGAAGTATTGTTAGCAATGAAAAGTATGGACAGATCAAAATATTTGTAGGTCCAGGGTACCAGTTAAGATGGTGGAGTAGGTAAATGCTCTGTTTACCTCCTCTCACAATGACATCAAAATTACAACTAAACTACAGAACAATCATCATTGAGAACTACCCAAAGCCTAGCTGAAATGAAACACAATTAAGGAAATATAGAAGAAGCCACCTCCACACTGGTCAGAGGGGCAGAAATGTGGATTGAGCTAATCCAACACCTGAGTGTGAGCAATAAAAATCAGGAGAGATATCTGAGCTGCAGAGGTCCCACCAGAGGGGTCCCAGCCTCCTAACAGGCTCCTCAGCCCAGGGTTTCGGTGCCAGGAGAAGAAGTCCCTAAAAATTCTGGCTGTGAAAATCAATGGAGATTATGGCTGAGTGAGATGGAGGGTGGCTGGAGTTCTGTGTGCTCCTCTTAAAGGGCCTAAGCATGGACTTACTCACTGATGGATTCACTCACTCTGAGCTCCAGTGCTGGGGAAGCAGCTTGAAAGGCATTAGGGAGGAACTGAACTGTTTTGCTTCAAGACAAGGGCTGAAGGGGCAGCTTTCTCCTAGACGGAGGAGCTGGTGGAAACTATTGTTTCTTTGTTGAGCCCTCCCCACTCCTGGCTTGTAGACACAAGCAGTCACCATATCTGGGCCTCCATAAACCTGCCTAACAGTGTTCCTTCATCCTGATTGTCTGAGACCCTGTCCCACCCAACTTTTGGCCACACCCAGCTGCTTGCAGTGCCTTTTCTGTATAAATGGCCTGCCTTAGCTCATGCTGCAGACTTTCCCAAAATTTCTCAAAGGTTCACAAAACTCAAACAAGCAGCATCTGGCTTCAGTGTGTCCTATACCTCTGGTTGAACAACCCCAAGCCCAGGACTAGTGACAGCAGGCCTCAGTTCATAGATTAGCCTCTCAAGGTATCTCCAAGCCCAATTCAGGTGTCAGTCATCTAAGGTTTGTTTTGTGGTTCATGCCAGGAGGCCCTGGACAGGGCACAGGCTGTGGCTAAACTTGGCCTGCAGTGGGTCCCCACCTCCACCCCCAGGAGGCCCTGAGGCTGGCACAACCAATGGCCAGCTTCAGACTAAGCTGGAGCATCATTCAGCTGCCTCCATGGATGACACAACAAAAGGGAAGACTGGGCAGGCCTCAGAGCCCTGCTCAAGTGAATCCTGCTCTATAGGGTCTGGCCCTGTACTACAACTGTTCCACTGTAGTCACAGCCAGTCCTCACAACCAATCAGTCTGAGGATTGATCCTTCCTACTGATGCACAAACAGCAACCAAGCTCAACTACAATAGGAGGACACACAACTCACACAAGGGACATGCCTAGAGCACCTAGCTTAGGTGACCAGGGAGAGTATGCCACTGGGCCCCACAGAATACCTACTATATAAGGCCACCCTGTTAAGGCCAAGAGGCATAGCAGCCCTACCTAATACATAGAAACAAACACAGAGAGGTAGCCAAAATGGGGAGACAAAGAAACATGTCTCAAATAAAAGAACAGAATAAAACTCCAGAAAAAGAACTAAACAAAATGGAGACAAGCAATTTTATCAGACACAGAGTTCAAAACATTGGTTATAAGCCTGCTCAATTATCTCAGTGAGAACTTCAAAGAAAATTTAGGAAACATAAAAATGGAGATAAAAAACATAAAAGAGAACCAATCATAAGTGGAGAATACAATAACCAAAATAAAGACTATATTAGAGGGAATCAACAGTAGATTAGAAGCAGCAGCAGATCAAATCAGTGATTTGGAAAATAAGGTAGCAGAAAACACCCAATCAGAACAGCAAAAAGAAAAAAGAACAATAACAAAAACAGAATAGTTTAAGGGGTCTCTTGGACAACATCAAGCATACCAACATTTGCATCATAGAGATACCAAAAGGAGAAGAGAGAAAGCAAGGAATTGAAAACATACTTGAAGAAATAATGATGAAAAACTTTCTTAACCTTGCAAAGAAAATAGACACGCATTCTGAGGAAGTGTAGACAGTCCTAAACAAGCTGAACCCAAAGGTACCCGCACAAAGACACATTGTAATTAAAATGTCAAAGGTTAAAGACAAAAAAAGAATCTGAAAAGCAGCAAAGCAAAGCAGTTAGTTACAAGAGAGCTCTCATAAAACCTTTGGCTGATTTCTCAACAGAAACTTTGCAGACCAAAAGGGATGGGCATAAAATATTCAAAGTGATGAAAAGCTGGGACCTACAACCAAGACTACTCTACATACCAAAGCTATCATTTAGAATTGAAGGATGGATAAAGAGCTCCCAGACAAAAAAAAAAAAAAAAAAAAAAAAAAAAAAAAAAAAAAAAAAAAAAAAAAAAAAAAAAAAAAAAAAAAAAAAAAAAAAAAAAAAAAAAAAAAAAAAAAAAAAAAAAAAAAAAAAAAAAAAAAAAAAAAAAAAAAAAAAAAAAAAAAAAAAAAAAAAAAAAAAAAAAAAGGCAGCAAAACCAGTATTATAAGGAATCTTATAGGGATTTCTCTAAGATGAAAAGAAAAAGATAAAAAATATGAATAATAAAATGGCAATAACTACATATTTATCCACAATTACTTTAAATGTAAATGGAGTAAATATTCCAATCAAAAGATAGTGTGGCTGAGTGGATAAGAACACAAGACCATTACAATAACGCCTACAAGAGATCAAAAGTCACATACAGACTGAAAGTAAAAGAATGGGAAAAAACTATTTCATAAAAATGGAAACAAAACAGCTTTGGTAGCAATACTTACACCAGGTAAAATTGTATATTAATTTATATAAATGACTTTGAAACAAGAAAGACCCAGTAATCCCATTTCAGGGTATTTATCTGAAGAACCCCAAAATGCTATTTTGAGAGGATGTGTGTATCCATGTCTTCACTGCAGTGGTTGAGATGTGAAGGTAGCCTTGGTGTCCATCAGTGGATGAGTGGATAAAGAGTAGGTAGTACATATATATAGCAGATGCTCAGTTAACTGGCACCCATGGGGATTGGTAAATGCCCAAAAAATGTAAGGAGACTCTCCATTAACCAGAACTCAAGCAATTGGCACTCTCAAGCAAAATTCTTTTGCTAGTTGCTTCAGATATTGCTGGTTGCTTGAGTTCTAGTCATTGGAGAGTCTACTGTACAATGAAATATTGCTTGGCCAGGGAAAGGAATGGGGTCTTGCCATTTACAGTGGCATGGATAGACCTAGAAGATGCTGTGTTGAGTGGAGTATGTCAGACAGAGAATGGCAGATGTAACGTGATTTCACTTATATGTGGAATCTAAAGAACAAAATAAATGAACAAAACAGAAATAAACGCATAGATACAGAGAACATTTTGATGACTGCCAGATTCAGGGGAGGGGATGAGGTGGGGGAGTGGGTGAAAAACAGGACAGAATTAAGAAGTACAAATTGGTTGTTACAAGGTATTCATGGGGATCCAGCATATAGCATAAGGAATATATATATAGTCAATAATATTGTAATAACTACATATGACCTTGGCAAGTTTATCACAACTTACAGAGTTGTGTGTACAGTGCTGCCAGTGTGAGCATATGGTGGCAAGTTTAAGAACTTAATTGTCAGATTTTTGGTACAATGACACTTCTGATGGCCATTCCAGGAAAAGAGTTCCTTTTTTAAAATTGCTTTAAAGGGTGGACTAGGCATTGGTGTCAGTGCATAGTTCCCAAGGGGAATACTTCAAAGGTGACCATAGTGAAATACAGCAATGAGCTATGTAGTACTTTTTCTAGGATGAATTCACAAAATTAATTGTCTGATCTCATAGTCAATAATATGGTAATAACTATGTATAATGCCAGGTGGTATTAGGCTAGTTGGGGGCATCACTTCTTACTATAAATTATATAAATGTCTAACCATTATGCTGTACTGAAATTAATATAACATTCAATGTCAACTGTAATTGAAAATTGTTAAAAAGCAGGGAGAGTTCAAGGGGAATAAGTGGTTCAAATTTCCAAGTATAAAACCAATAAGTCATGGGAATGTGATGTATAGCAGAGGGAATATAGTCAATAATATTGTCATGGCGTGGTACAGTGTCAGATGGTCACTGGAGTTATCACTTCTTTAGGTATATAAGTGTTGAATAACTATTGTGTACATCTGAAACTAATATAACATTTTATGTTAACTATACATAATAAAAATCTTTAAATAACACAGATGAAAACATTTGTAGGTCCAAAATTTGTCAGCTAAATTAACATGAGAGCTCAGATTGATAATGAATTGATTTTTTTAAAATTCATTTTTATTGTTAGACTTATTGGGGTCACATCTGCTAGCAAGGATTACATAGGTTTCAGGCATACAATTCTACAGTGCATTGTCAACTTGTTGTATAATAAGTTCACCACCTAATGTGACTTCTCTTTCCATCACCTTATATTTAGCTTCCCCCCCTCCTCTCCCACCCCCTCCCCTTTCTCTCCTCCCTAACCCACTCGTCCCCAAATAAACATTAAACTATTGATTGTATCCATGGGTTATTTGTTTGTTTGTTCATTTCTTTTTCTTTGTTGCTTTCAGTTTTATATTCCGCATATGAGTGAGGTCATACAGTTCTTTGTTTTTTCTGTCTGGCTTATTTCACTAAGCTTGATGATCTCCAGGTCCATCCATTTTGTTGCAAATGGCAATATTTCATCTTTTCTTACAGCTGAGTAATATTCCATTGTGTATATGTACCACAGCTTCTTTATCCAGTCATCTGTTGAAGGGCACTTTGGTTGTTTCCATGTTCTGGCCACTGTGAACAGTGCTGCAATGAACATTGGGGTACATAAGTCTTTGTGGGCAAAGGTTTTCAAGTCTTTTGGGTAGATCCCCAGAAGGGAGATTGCTGGGTCATATGGTAACTCTATGCCCAATTTTCTGAGGAACCTCCACACCGTCTTCCACAGTGGATGTACCAGTTTGTACTCCCACCAGCAGTGTACCAGAGTTCCTTTTTCTCCACATCCTCTCCAGCACTTGTTATTCCTTGTCTTGTTGATAATAGCCATTCTCACAGGTGTGAGGTGGTTATCTCATTGTGGTTTTGATTTGCATTTCCCTGATAGCTAATGAGGATGAGCATTTTTTCATATGTCTGCTGGCCATTTGTATTTCTTCGTGGGAGAATTGTCTGTTTAGTTCTTCTGCCCACTTCTTAATTGGGTTGTTTGTTTTTTTGTTGTTAGGTCTTATTAGTTCTTTATATATTTTAGATATTAGACCCTTATCTGATGCGCTATTTGCAAATATTTTCTCCCAGTTAGCTGTCTCTTTGCTTCGTTGATGGTTTCCTTTGCTGTGCAGAAGCTTTTTAGTTTGATATAGTCCCATTCATTTATTTTTGCTTTTACTTCCCTTGCCTTTGAGGTCAGGTTCACGAAGTCTTCCTTGAGTCCTAGCTCTATAAGCTTAGTGCCAGTGTTTTCTTCTATACAGTTTATTGTTGCAGGTCTTATATGAAGGTCTTTAATCCATTTTGTGTTAATTTTTGTATATAGAGAGAGTTCACAGCTCAGATTCATAATGAATTGATTTTAATTAAAAGACAAGTCATGATACAACTTAAATGTTTTAAAAATTGTGAATTGGTTAAATGAATTGATACATCCTTATTGTGGCATATTCAGCCAATTATGTTCTGAAAGAATAATGACTTGGGAAAATGTTCACAAATCAAAAAGCAGGTTACAAAACAATATCTGAGAAAATATAATTATAGAAAAAAGTGGGGGAAGCTAAATATAAGGTGATGGAAAGAGAAGTCACATTAGGTGGCGAAGTTATTATACAACAAGTTGACAATGCACTGTAGAATTGTATGCCTGAAACCTATGTAATCCTTGCTAACATATGTCACCCCAACAAGTCTAACAATAAAAATGAATTTAAAAAAAAAAGAAAAAAAGAAAAAGAAGGTAGGAAGGCTATAAACCAAAATGTTAATTTTGGCTATTTCTAAATGATAATGTGAGTGATTATTATTACATTTTTGTGTTTTATTGTATAATTGTTTTCACAAAATAATCATCACAATAATATTATTAATACAACACATTTATTTTGGTAGAGCTGCCTAACATGCTTGTTTTCTTCAGAGGGTCCCAAGTTGGAGCCATCACTACTCAGACAAGTCACACCTACTGACTCCTCCCTGGATTTAATAAATAAGCCCAGGAAATCAGTCTCTTTTTTCCTCTTATAAGGGCCAGGGGAGGATTCTGTACTGCTTTTGAATTCAGCAGCTCTCACATCTGCTAATTGATTTTATTCTGCAAATTTAGAATTAGGTAGTTTGATGCAGAATGATGACTTCTCCCTGAAATAATGAATGCAAATTAATATGAAAGTATATCCCCAAGATTTCCAGTAAGAATCTTTTATTTCTGTGACAGGAGTTTTTATAAGTACTTATCATAATTTATTGCTTCTGGTGGCATGATAGATACCCTATGTGACTGTTACTGTGGAAACATCAATGTCCACATACAGTTTCATTCTATTTCAAGAACCTGAAATGAATGTTGACATTATCTTAATGTTACAGATGTGAGAACTGAGGCATTTAAAAGCTAAGAAGCTGGTCCAGATCTAACAACAAATCAAAGGAAGAAGACCTGGAACCAGTCTGCTGACATGCAAGCTAGGACACTTTGTGGCCTCTTCAAATTGTGTGCAATGCAAGCCTGTTTGGGTGAGAATTCTTCTACACTAGGGTGACACTAGGTCAGCCTACCACAAGCTCAAGGTAGGTGATGACATTATTGTTACCTGGAAGAAGTTCACAGGAGAAAGAAGAGGGTGCAACTCCAAGGCTCTGAATTACGTGCAGGTGTGAAATTCAGGAAGCCAAGGCACTGAGTAAGTGTGTACTAGCCAGTGACCCTTAGTTTGCCTAAGCAGGAGTATCTTGGACAGGCAGGAAGGGAAGGAAATGTATGTGTGCATGAAAGAGACAGAGAGAAAGAGAAGAAAAACAGAAAAATTCCAGAAATGTTAGATAGAGAAGGTCCACATTTTATGAGGAGGATACAAAATTATAGTCAAATGCTTACAAAAGAGAATTCTTTTCAGACAAAATTGATATAATAATACTACCCTCCCACTATCCACAACTTTTTTTCCTTTAATACTGTTTAACAGTTATAGTAAATAATATTTAATAAGGCTTTATATAAATAACAATAATTAAATTATTAATTTAAAGAATATTATTTACACCATGAAATTGTTTACTCTGGTCTTGATGAAAGAATTCTAGGTCCCTCTAAACCAGATGTCAGCAAATATTTTCTGTAAAGAGCCATATGATAAACATTTTAGGCTTTATAGGCTACACAGAATTTCTTTAAAAATGTAAAAATCATTCTAAGCTCAGCTGTACAAAAACGTAATTTCCTTCCCCTGCCTAACCTACTGCAGCAAGAACTGGGCTATGAAGGGCAGGAGGGCAGAAGAGACAGGTCACCAAACTTGGTCCATCTTGTTTACAGTGTAACTCCAGCCTCTAAAACAGTGCCTAGTGCACTTTAGGCCTAAATACACAAGGTCTGTTCAGAAAAAGAGAGCCATAAATGCCCTATTTTTCATATTACATGACTGGATACTTTCCAGACAGCCTTCATATATGAGGAATGGTTAAGAAATTTATGGAATGAAGGGGAAGAAGGGTGGGAGAAAAAAACCATTTATTATTTTTCCTTTGCAATATATTCCTCCTTATCCCTGAGACACTTTTAAGATCTTTTAATAAGTTTGTCTATATCTGTGAAAAAATGTTTTGTTTTTGCCCTCAAAATACGTTGAAATTGCAACTTTAACCTCTTCATTGTCTATAAATTTCTTCCCTCAAACCTGTTTTTTCATATTTGAAAACAAATAATATCAGACAAAGCCAGGTCTGGACTGTAAGGAAGGTGGTTTCATGTTTGGAAGTCACAGCTGTGAAGCGTAGCCAACACAACGGTTGCTCTTGTGCACAGGTGCGTCGTCATGAAAAAGCAGCACCCCTTTGGTCCATTTTCCTCTTCTTTTCTCCTTCTCAGATTCTTTTAACTGTGTCAGCAGACTGAAATAGTACTCCCCAGTTACTGTGACACCCTTACCCTCATAATCGATCAGCAGGATGCCTTCCGTATCCCAAAACACAGTAGCCATGATTTTTCCAGCTGATTGCAACACCCTGAACTTCTTAGGGGGTGATGTGCCTTTTTCATGCCCCTGCATGGACTCCTGCTTTGACTCAGGCTCATAATGATGAACTCAAGTTTCATCTCCAGTGACACTCCAGTTCAAAACTTCACCTTTGTTGTCTCTGCAGAGGTCCAAAACCTGTCATGAACACTTGATGCACTGTTGTTTTTGGAGCACCGTGAGCATTCTGGGTACCATCTTGTACTGACTTTTGACAAACCGCAGATACTGATGGAGAATATTCAAAATGGTTGTAGGTGATATTCCCACCATTTCTGCAAGTTGCTTTTTTTTTTTTTTTTTAAATCTGGCACCTTTCTCTACAAGTTTTTAATGTTTTGACAGTGTCTAAGGAAGTGACCTCCACAGGGCATCCCAGATGGAGGTCATCTTCAATCAACTCTCTGCCTTGCTTGAAAAGGGTATGTCACTTGTAAACCATGGATTTGTCAGTCCCTGTAAACCGTTAACATCTCTTCCAAAATGGTTTGAGGTGTTTTCCCCCTTGTTTAATGAATAACTTAATGATGGCGTGAAATTCAATTTTATCCATACTTGGAGTTTTCTTCACATATGACATGTTTCTTCAGGGATATCTGAAAGAACATGGATGCAAGTAGTCTGAAATTTGGCACATATACTAATAATAAGTCACACAAACTGTGTGCACTAGTACTTCCACCTCTTCACTAACCCCCCCATCCTCATTCTGCAAATTTCCTGACCACCCCTCATCATTGTTGATTCAGTAAATATAATTTTCTCCAGATTCAGATGACTGGAAAGAAATTGTAATTTGTTGAAAATCTGCAGGTCTTCTCTTCCTCTTTCTTGGACAAAATTTAGAACATAATTTGATGTTGATTCTTTTCTACTATGAATATTTATGTTGAAAATCTACAGTAAAGGACCTTTGCTCTTTCCTGGTCAACAAGAGTCTTATCAATAATGAAATGACTAAATATTATGACTTATAGCACAATATAATCTATATATATGAGCATCTAAATGGAAAACAGTATTTAAAGGGAGTTAACACATAACAGAGAATGCTTTTATAGGCAAATCATCCTGTATAGAGGAACACAGGTATTTCCTAGTGGGGTAAAAGAAAACTAACAGTTCCTGAGTCAACTTTATGCTAATGTGTTTAACATATTATTTAGTATAATCCATATATGTCATTGTAAGGTAGAGAATATTATATTTTAGAAGACTGGGGCCCAGAGAGGTTGAATAACTTGGTCAAGTTCTAAAAATTAGTAAGAAACCAGGATACCAATCCAAGCCTATCTGTTCCCCAAATTTCAGGATCTTTATATTATATCTGACTATGGTTGAGGTTGTATTTCTAGCTCTATCAACAATATGCCTTGTAATCTTTGAGATGATCATTTTACCTCATTCATCAAACACAAATATAAATAACTACTCACCTCTTGGGGAATTGAAGGAATTCATGAATATTACAAAATACAGCATACAGCACTACCTTGCACTCAATGAATATTTGCTGAATTTGAATTTTGTTGAATACCTGAATTGGCTGACATGAGAAAGAAGAGAAGAGTACATGGAGGGAATGCCTGATTTAACACCCACCTCTGAGAAGGAGAATGAAAAGACGTACAAAATGAATATGTAGTTGGGAGTATAAATTCAGACAAAGTAGGGTGCAAAACAGAATTCAAAGCATAGACGATGTTGGGTTTCTAGGAAAACTAACATAAATATTGTGTCAATGATTTCCAAAGGGTTTTTGTATTTGCTTTTGTTAGTAACAGAGCCTTTCTTCAGAAACCTTATTTCAGATACTGAGTTATTCTTTGCCTTGCTTTTGGTTTTCCATGGTGTTCATTGAGGAACTTTCATGGAATCCCTCAGTCCAACTGAGGACATGGTTTCAAATTTTCTGCTCTTCTATCTGCCTCCTCCCTCAACACTGAATCAAACATAGAATTTACATTTGATGAAGGGTGGATGCTCTCTTTCTCTTAATAACAGTACAGAGATCTACTCTGTAGAGTGTTTTACTGTTATGATCATGTTCAGAGGTTGAGGTGACTTTAAGCATAGTTTAATTCAGGCTTTAAATTATGAGGTCAGGAATCTGTGCCTCTCCATTTTTGATACTGCATTCTCCATGAAGACTCCATTTTCAAGCAGGCTTTTTCTACTTGTGTCAGAGATGGCCACCAGCAGTTTCAGGCTTATCTCATCTTCAGTACCACCTCAGGAGAGAGTGACGTTTGTTTAATAACACAAACTTCCTTAAAGGATTTAATTGACTCATTCTCAATCATGTACTTATCCTGATGCAATTACTATGGTCAGAGTAATTCAGAATTATGATTGGCAGGCCTGGTTCATGTGCCGACCCCCTAGTGCCAGAGGGCATCATAGTTCCACCAGAACACATAGACTGGAAAGGATGGGAGTGAAGGGTGATGCCTCAAAGTTATACTGAGCATACAAAAAAACATATGTCCATTTTAGTGATGGTAGACTTGATCACAATGACAGTAAACCAGCTTAAGACAGAAAGATTTGAAGACCAGGCTGATTGAAGTGATGATATAAGAAAAAAGTAGAAGTAGAATTCAGGAACAAAAAAAAAAGGAAAGAAAAAAGATGAAAGAAATGTCCTGTTAGTAGTGTGGATTTACTCTTCCACAAGAAGAAAAATGCTTATTCTGTCCCTAAAGGAAAGGCAACTAGATTGTGAAATCATCCAAAGGACTATTTATCATCAGGGTAAGATGAAAAGCAGTCAACAAGTATCTGCGTGAGGATTTTGTGGGAACTCAGATTATAAGTCACTGGGGTAGGTTTCAAGAGACATTTTTGCAGTGACTTAGTTGCTAAGGGTGAAAGTGCAGAAAGACCAAGACTTAAGCTTTAAGAGTAAAGCAGTTTGTTATTTATTTTGGACACAGTATCTAGAGAAAAAGATTAGAACTATTGACTGGACATAAATAGCACTAAGTAAACAAAAGATAAAGACCACTCCCATGGTAGTATAGTACAGTGGTTAAATGCTCAAATTCTGGAATCAAATACATCTAGGGTTAAATGTGGACTCCCTCACTCCTTCACTCATTGGTGACTTTTACAAGTTACTTATTCTCCCTGGACCATGGCTTTCTCATTTGCAAAATGGGGATGATGATAATCTCTAATTCATGGGCTTCAGTGATTTAGGATTAACAAAGATAACATTTGCAAGGGACTTTGCACAGGGTCGAGGACATAATAAGTATACATAAATGTTGGTGTTTATATTATTTAGAAATAAAATGGTTGATAGATGCAATGTGGTTATTGTTTAAATAATGATATCAAAACATGTCCCCTAAATCAACTGAGCAAAAAACTACATTGCCTAAGAGAAAAAAGTTGGACATAGAGTAAGGGAGAGTAGACCATTGCAAGGAAGTGACCAAAATACTTGTCTGTCTGTTTGTTTTTTTACTTGAAATAGAGATAAGTCATTACAGTATATTTTTGCATTCATTCATTCATTCCTCATTCATGAACTTTTTGCTAAGAGCCATTAAGTGTCAGGCACTTTGAGTGGGATGCTACGGATATAAAGAAGAAAATAAACCTCCCAGCCTTAAGGAGCTCACGGTCTAGGAAAGGAGAGAAAAGAATAACATAAATGATATCAGAACAATGTGATAAGAACCACACAGAGATTTGTTCAGTGTATAACAGGAGCAAAGGGGTGAGCAGCCAATGCTACCTGAACTTTTGATGGCTCCAGAGGGCATTAAAATACATTCTGTATCATCCTTGCAGGTTGGAGGCATAGAGAAAAGGAGTTCAGTAATCTGTACTCTTAGAAGGTCACATCTAAAAACAATCTGGCAAATGTTAATAATTGTTGAAGCTGGATGACAGGGATTCTTTCTATTATCGTTCCGACTTTTATGTATCATTGGAAATTTACATATTAAAACTTTTTAAAAATTGCACACGAAATCTAATTTCTCAGAGCAACAAAAGAACAGTGAGGCAAAGAGCACTTGGCAGCAGCCATAACCAGGAACTTACAGACTCTTAGATAAAAGGGGAAATTTGTGCCTCACTTGATATGGATGGAGGAGTAAACAGAAGAAAGTAATGGGTAGAGGCCTATGAAAGACAACTTAAGACAGTGACAGCAAGAAGAAAAGGAATACAAATGAAAAGAAAAATGGGAGCAAAAAAGTGAAAACTAAACCAGAATTCCAAATTCAAACACACACTTACAGGTAAAAAAGAGAAAGAGGGGGAGGGGGAGGGAAGAAAAAAATATGATCAAAGAGGTTCTAGATGACAGCATTATGGTGAAGCTGAATGACAAAGGTTAAGGACACAAGCAAAATTTTTATCACAGATGAAAAGGAATCAGGATTCAGCTCCAAACGAGGAAAGGTGGAAAGATAAAACGAAAAGGCGCTCCACGAATAAATGAAGTACAGAGGGAGAGCAAGAGTTCCAAATAAGCTACACAGTAGGATGTTGTTTTAAGGTGCTACAGTTTAAAGAAAAATTTCAAGGTGAAGTTGGGTCACTTTGGGGAAGATCCCATTACAAGTAAACTCCTTGAAAAATTCATTTGCTCATTCATTCATTTCAACAAATAGTTATTAACATTCTTCTCTGGCAATGAACCAGAAAATAAGATCAATGCATTGATCACAGAGCTTAGAGCCTAGAAAGGTGCCAAGACAGGGAAGTTTACATGGCAGGTCCTCACAGAGCTGCCTTCATTCCCATGTAGGGTGTTCCCCCAATTCAGGGGCTGGCCCTTGGGCCTTGCAGGTGCAGAAATCTGATCTGCCCCCCCCCATGCCCACATCCATCTCTTGAGGATGGGCACACCTTAGCCAAGATCACAATGACATAACCACCAGAAGGCCAATTTATTGATTTATAGTAAAAAAATAAATATAAAAAATTTGGATATTTCTATATTCTGATGAGCACATTCTTTCATGATAGACAAAACTAAGTGGAGTCAAATTACCATCAAGGGATTACTCAGAGAAAATGAATCACGGCAGAGGGAGGCAGGCTGGATAATATTGATGCTCAGTGTCAGGAAGCAGTGACAGCCCAGTGTGTTCACCTACACTGTAGTCATTATCTGCCTCGCAGAAGAAAATGGTGTTCATGGGTCAGGACACCATTCCTCCGGTCACTGTGAGAGGACCTGTCATATTGCATCTTTCTCAATATCCGGTTTATAGATTTCCCTACTTCTATTTACACATTCATTCTTCAGACATGGTACAATTTAATTAAGTAAATGTAATTTTTCTTAGATATAATCACAATTCAGTCTTGCTCCCTTAAAGTGATACACAGATTATATTTGGGCACTCACAATCTGTTAGATACTCTCTCTGTGGGTATGATTTTATCACTAATGTTTTAATTATTCCTGTTTTCATGTTCAAAGTGTAATTTTAACCTCATTTTGGGGGTATGCTCTCTATTTTCCATTTATTAGTGTGCTCGCTAGCCAGGGTTTGCCCAATGAATGGGACATCAGATATCAGAGGGAATGAGTAAAATGAGGTTGGGATATTTAACCCCTCAACTCTCTCTTGTGGGGTCACTATAAATAAGCTCCATCTCTAAGAGCAAAGGTCACAGCTGTTGCTGGGCTGGTCTCTGTTTCTGTACTCTTTTCTGCTTTTGGCCTCAAGGTGGTAACAGTTCTGTGTTGCTAGTCCTATGATAGCGCACTGTCCCTTGTTGGTCTCTCTAAATCCTGTCTACACCAATGTAAAGTCTCTTTATTAAACTCTCCTCAATTATCTACTTTGGATATGCCATCTATTTCTTAGAAGGACCCTGATACAGGTTAGAGGTGACTTTAAACCCATCTATTTGCAAAAGGGGGTAAAAGTAAATAAGGCTAGAACACAGATAGGTAGTCAACTAGATTATACAGTGAGACCCAAAGAGCTCAGTATTTAATTCTGGGGGCAGTGAAAGAACAATGTTAGATATTACTTTTCTGCAAAATAAATGGATGAAATAAGGCAGAATTCTGAATTTAAAGGAAACCTTAAAGAGTGTCAAGTTTCTTAATAATGTGTAAAACTGAGGCAAGTTAGTTTAAGTGGCTAACCCAAGACAAGTTCCTTAACTACAGAATTGAGACCATATTTGGCTTTCTGTTTCCTAGTCTTATACTACTCTGTTTTCCCTGGAAACATTATTTTCGTTCCTAGAAGAAAATAACATAGTTCTCTTATAGTTTTCTTTCACCAAACAATAATTCCCAGAAGGGAAGGGAGGAGGAGTTAGGTGTGGTGATTTTAAAATATTCTCACAATTTCTTTGGTAATTCTCCCTTTAAGAGATGAAACTAGATTCCTCTCCTCTTGAGTGCGGACTGAATTTACTGACTTACTTCTAACGAACTGAATATGGTAAAAAAGATGATGTGTCACTTTAAAGACTAGGTCACAATGGGAAATGTGATTTTCTCCTTGCTCTCTCTTGGACCCTTGCTCTGGGGGAGGTCAGCTGCCACACTGTGGGGACACTCAAGCAGCCCTATGGAGAGGAAATAAGGCCAACTACCAGTAGCCCTTTGAGGGCAGCATCTTAGGAGCAGATTATCCAGCCCCAATCCAACTTTCAGATGATTGAGCCCTGGATAACAGCTTGACTTCAAGCCCGAGCCAGAATCACCCTCTAAGCTTCTTCTGAATTCCTAACTCACAGAAGCTATAATAAATAATTTATCATAATAAATGTTTGTTGTTTTAAGTTGCTGAGTTTGAGGGTAATTTGTACATAGCAATAGTTGAGTAATGCATCACAGAAAAGGAAGAAATGTAGAAAAAGAGAAAGAAGACAGAAAATGTAGTCAAGAAAAAAAAAAGCTGCTTGTAAAACATTCTTACACACTACAGCCAAAAACTGCTCAGAGAATAAGTAAATTTTTAAAAAGGTGATGAGCTAGGGAGGAGTGAAATCAATACATTTAGAACACAGAACATTATGGTTTCTATAAGAATATAAGAAAAAAAATGTTTTACAATTTAAAAATTTGCAAAGTGCCACTCTGGTCAGATCATGGTCTGTACAAGACCAATTTCTATTTATGATGGTGGAACAAGATTTTGTGGGAAAATATGGTTACTCTTTATGATACTGATCTCTGAAATCAAGAGAATATGTTCATCATTGCTAATTTCATGCAAAGATAGATAGATATACAGAGGGTGCCAAAAAATGTCTACATATTTTAAGAAAGAAAAAAACTGCCTTAAATTTGTAATCCTCAATATATACCAACAACAAAAGATGAATACCAGTCATGTTTGACTTCTGCAATTACAAGAGGTGCTCAAAGTGGTTACCATCAGCATCCAGACACTTTTTATTATGACAAGCTACTGCTTGAACACCACTGATCAAAGTGTCCCCTTGTATCACTGCTCATGCCACTTCAATTTCTTCCCAAAGTACCACCAGTGTACCTGGTTTCCTACAGTACATCACATCTTTAAAGTCCCCCATATGTAGAAATCAAGGGGTGTTAAGCCAGAAAAACGTGGGGGAAACTCAAACAATGTTCTTGAATTTCAAATACCACTTCAAAATGGCCTTGTGTTCCTTGAATGACAACAATGCTTCTGCCATTTTCTTTGACTGTCCTGCCTATCACATGGTGACACTAGCATTCATTTGATTAATGCCATCTTTTGAGCAAACATCATACTACACATTGCAATAGTAATTCAACTTTGAAAAGTAATACATAGATAACATCTTTTAAAATGTGTATATTTATTTTTTGGCACCCCTGGTATATACATATATGTATATAGATCTCTTCCTACATCAGAGATTTTTTTTTTAAATTATTGAATTCTCTTATCATTTTTTTCTCCTAAAACTGTCTCCAAGTTGAAAGAGTTGATTCTTCCATCTAAAATTCTTATGACAACTTTTTAGTTATTTTTGGAGCCTAGAGGCTAAAGAAAACTCTGCTAGTTCAATGTTAATATTTGGGGAGGAAATCAGAGCCTAGTAAAGATCCATGGAATAATTAAAATTACAGTCATTAACTATTTCAGCAAAAAATTAAATCTCAGTGATCAGTTGTTCATCTTGTTAATTGTATGGTTTGGACCTTCATAAAAGGCCTAAGTCCTTCTTGGTAAGTATAAATGTCTCCCTAAGAACCTCCCTTTTTGTTATGTTACATTTTATACAGGATCATGGGGCCTTTTGAAGTTTCTGCTGAAAGGCCCCTAATTAGTGATTCTGATATTATATTTGGTGGATGTTATTCATCCACTGTGTGGATTATTTCTTTTATAATCTTTTATTTCTTTCCATTCAGCTTTTATCTCTCAGACTGAAAGACACACAGTAAAAGAGGAAAACACAGCTGAAGAAGTATGACTATCACAAGAACTAAAGAATTTTTCTGAACAGTATTTTATAAAAGATAATAATTTGCTCCCAAACAAGCAAGATTTGTGGGAAGAGGGTAGTTGCACTCTGTGCTTGGAATCAGGGCAGAGACTGAGTAAAACGCCTACCCCAGCATATGTAGGATTGGTGAGAGATGTCAGATCACAAGATAGAGATGTCAGGGAAAAGGAAGGCACCAAGGAAGTAGCCAAAAGAGTGGAAATCAATCAAGGAACAGAAATCACTGAAATTAAAGAAGAAACAAGCAAGTAAGTTTGTGAAAGATGAAAGAGGGTACTGACTCAAGTAAGTTTTACTGAGAGACAGACTAACATACGTAAGACTAACATAACATATAAGGAAAAATGGTCCTTGGCTAGCTGGCTGGATAGGTAAGTAAGAAAGTAAATAAATAAATATCAGTTAAAAAGAAAAGATAAAAACAGTAGGAGAGTTTACCTCATGTTATTTTTTTTTCCCTTAGAGAAAAGAGAAGTCTTTACTAACTTGTGAGTGACACCAAGACTCCCGGACAGTGATTAACATCCATGTGGTCCAGCTCTGAAAGGAGAGCCTCTGGTAATTATGCAAGATCAGGAGATGAAATAGGGCTCTTAATCATTAGCTCCGGGATTGTACTGTTTATTTTCCTAATGGGAAACTGGATTTTAAGTGGCAGAGGCAAACGTCTGATAGTTACAGAGGTTGATAAAGTTCAGGAGGAAAAAGAGAGTTCCTGGAACAGATTTGGCTGACCACTGCATTTGCAAATTATTCCCCTACTGTTAAATAAGTCTTTGGCAGATATATTCAGTCTGATTCTAGAGAAAGAGGAAACAATAAAATCCATGACACTAGTGATTTTTACTATTTCATTTAAGGAAGCTAACAAAAGAGTGGTAGTAATTGGAGATGCTCAACATTTTTGGATTTACATGAAAATTTATTCATAATTGCAAAGACTAGTAGTAGCAAGTGACAGAATAATATTTCAGGCCTAAGATTATGCTACAAAAAGAAGATGACATACTAGACTTGCTAGTATCCTAAAATCAATAACAGAATGACTAAAAAGAGCTTGAATATTGTCTTTGTTTCAGGAAACAGTCATCAATACAAAAAGGCATAAGTCTTTTAAAAATAGAGCCAGCATATGGGTTGCTTTCTGTGTCAAATATATAAAAATGCTAGGAAAATGTGATTGAAATTCCATTGCAGATAAAGCTTAAAATAAGGCAAGAATATTCATGCAATCCTATGCAATACACATAACAATAGAAATTCTGAAAATATACTGCATGGTAAAATGCTAATGAAACATTAATAAGCAAAAATTTCTGTGCATATTCAGTGAATCTCTTGTTTAGGGAAAAGTGAAGCTATATAAATAAAGAGGACAAAAATAGCAATGGTAGAGGCAATCTCTTGTGTATTAAAAATCAGGAGAAAATAATATCTAAAATTTGATTATAAATTTGTTTAAAAAATAACAGCTGTTGTCTCTGGAAGTTGGGAATATGGAAAATTTTATTTTTTTCTTTATATATTCTTGTTTTCAGACAATTTCATGTATTATTATTTAAAATTTTATTTTTACAAGTTGTACTACTGATATAAAGCAAGTATACGACATAAATAAGTGAAAGAGCACATGTAAGTTGTAATCTACAAAAACTATATCATTATAAGGATGACAAGAAAAGATGGATTATGTTTTCATTTTGGTGGCAAATACACAGATGTAGATGCAGTTTAACAACTATAGGGTGACTGAGGAAGAGAAGAAAAAAAATGGAAAAAGAATGAGAAAGGGGAATTTTTCATTATAACCTTAAGAGTGTAATTTTTTAAAAGGTGAAAGGATGCAAAACAAAAATTGGAAAAATGTTAAATAAAAAGAATATAAAAGAGTTGATTTCCTATAGAGTTTAAAATTCCAATAGGTGTACATTGTATTGGATGTGAAGTATTTTTATTGAGACACAAATAGAATTATAGAACTCTGACCTAAAAGGAATCTTAGAGAGGAGAACAAAATGGCAATTGAGAAGGACCTCTTACAAACTCCCCTGGAGATTACAACCAATAAAATATCTACAACTTAACTAAGGACTCCCTACACAACGCACAATCACAGTTAAGAGACCCACTAGTTGCATCAAAGTACCCGCAAGTGGGAGATGGGCAAACAGAGATGAAAAAGGGAAGTGCAGAGACACAGGCTACGCAGGTCCCCACTTGAAACTCTACTGCTGTGGGAGGGAGAAGGAAAAAGGTGACAGGTGAGTGTTCTGGACCTCACTCAGTCCTCAGGAGAAAAGGAGTCCCAGAGGTAGGGACCCTAAGACATCATAACCAGCTCTCACTTTGGCCCCTAGGAGGTGCAGTCTGGGTACTCCAGACACAGCAGATGGACTTCACTCTGGTCCCTAGGGAGGAGGAGCAATAGGGGCAATGAGGAGCCGCAGCTTGACCTTGCTCCGGTCCAGAAAGGAGAAAAAGAGAGAGAGCTGTGGCTGTTCTCAGTGACAGGCGAGGAACAAAGACACTAGTCGCCCTCCGCAACAACCATGCCAGATCTCTGCACCCCCAGCCCCTCATGCCATCAGCAGTGAGCTTCAGGAGAAACTACAACAGTGAGTGTGGGTTAAGGAGCAGAATACCTATAAACAGAGAGGTTGTCAGAATGAGGAATCAGAGAAATACATCTGAAAAGAAAGGATGACAGAAAACCCCAGAAGACAAGTTGGAGCCAAACAAACTATCAAAGACAGAGCTCAATATCATGATTAGGATGATATGTAAGCAACTTAACAAAAATTTTAACAATGAGATAGTAAGCATAAAAAAGGACACAGACACAATAAAAAAAAGGACCAGAGGTGATAATTACAATAAAGGAAATAAAGAATGCAACAGAAGACATCTCCAGACTAGATGAAGCAGAGTCATGAATCAGTGATTTAGAAGATAACAGAAGACACTCAATTAGAACAAGAAAAAAAGAATGAAAAAAAAATGAAGATAAGCTAAGACTCCTCTGGAACAAAATCAAGTACAACAACATTTGCATCAGAGGAGTACCAGAAAGGGAAGAGAAACAGCAAGGGATTGAGAACTTATTTGAAGAAATAATGACTGAAAAATTTCCTAACTGGTGAAGGAAATAGACACACAAGCCCAGAAAGCACAGAGAATACAGACAAGATAAGCCCAAACAGACCTACACTGAGACACATCATGTTTAAAACAGCAAAAGGTAAAGACAGATAATATTTAAAACAGCAAGAGAAAGGCAAATAGTAACTTATAAGGGATCACCTATATGATTGTCATCAGATTTCTTAACAGAAACTTTACAGACCAGAAGAGATTGAGAGAATATATTCAATGTGATGAAAACTAAGGATCTACAACCAAGTTTAATCTATCCAGCAAGGCTAGCATTCAAAATTGAAGGACAGATAAAGAGCTTCCCAGACAAGAAAAAGCTAAAGGAGTTCATCACCACCAAACCAGTACTACAAAGAATGCTAATAAAATGGCAATAGCTACATATCTATCAACATTTATGAGTAGAGTATCAAACAAATTGACTTCACTTACAGGTAAAATCCAAAGAAGAAAATAAACAAGTGAAAGAAGACCAGATTCACAGATATAGAAAACATTTGATTTGTTGCCAGATGGGAGGAGGGTTGAGGGAGGAGGTGAAATAAGGGAAAGAGATTGGGAAATTCAGTTTGGTGGTTATGAAGTAATAGTTATGGGGATATAGGGTATAACATGGGAATATAGTCAATAATGTTGCAATTACCATATGTGGTGTCGGATGGGTACTAGATTTGGTGGGGTGATGGGAGGAGGGCTGGAGGGATAGGTTAAAAAGGGGGAGAAGTCAAGAAGTACAAATCATAGTTATAAAATAGAGGGATGTAAAGTGCAGCATAGGGCATACAACTCTATATAACATTGTAATAACTATACATGGTATTAGAGGGGAACCAGAGTATTGGAATGGGGATTTGTATTATATAAATGACTCACCACTATACTGTACACCTGAAACCAATATAATATTGTATGTCAAATGAAATTGAAAACAAAAAAAAGAACCTTGAGATTATCTAGTATCCAATTCCTAATTTTATAGAAAAAATCTGAGACCTGAAAGGCAACAAAGTGAAAGGCAACAAAGAGAAATTTTAGGATTTAAACATAGGACATCAGCCTTCTGTGCTCCTTTTGTCTGTTTTTATTGGGGCTTACACTGTATGTGAGCCTCACAGTCATCCTGGTACAATTTCCAAAAAAGAGAAGGCACATTCATTAGGGCTAGGCCATGACACGATAAATGCGTATTTTAAAGCAGCAGTTCTCAACCTGTGAGTCACGACCCCTTTTGGGGTCGAATGACCCTTTCACAGGGGTCGCCTAAGACCATTGGAAAACACATATCAAATATTTACATTACGATTCATAACAGTAGCAACATCATAGTTATGAAGTAGCAACGAAAATAATGTTATGGGGGTCACCACAACATGAAGAACTGTATTAAAGGGTCGGGCATTAGGAAGGTTGAGAACCACTGTTTTAAAGAGATAAATTTGACTTTTCTAAAACTGAAATGGATGGGATAAGTAACAGGGAACTAAAAGAAAAAGGTAAATTACTTCTTTCTTTTAGTTCCTTGTTACTTATCCCATCCATTTCAGTTGAACAGAGAAAATGGGGTTGGTAGGGTGGGCTTGAGGAATATCAATGAACTCAAACACAAATTAGAAACTATGAATAAAAAAGATTACCGTATTCTTTCATGTATAAGATGGTACTTTTATCTAAAATAGACCAAAAATTGGGGTTTGTCTTAGACACGGGAGTAACTGCTTGACATTGATTTCTTAATGTTGGGTTAGAAAAGTAGGGCTTGCCTTACATAATACATTGGGGCATCTTATACATAGAAAAATGTGTCAAAAAACCACGGTAACTAATTGAGACTGATCTTGAATCAGGGAGGAAATGGGTAGAATGTGACAGCTCTCTATAGAAAACTGATGGTTGCTGAAAGCAATAAAATTTTAGGTGTTTAAGGTCTAAATTTGTAGAAAGATGGATAGACTCAAATATTTTTTTAATGGAAAGTCAAATAGCTACATTTTTCGGAGGGCTGGAGAACAAAGGGTAACAGAGTTCTTGTGTCAGGGAATAATTACTTTAAAAAGTAGGAAGTAGAAAAAGAGTAGATCACAGAGAACACTGACCATAAGAACACAGAAATACATTGGATTTTAAAGGAATTATTTGACATAAAATAGTGCATCCAAGTTTTAGAAAGAAAATTGTCTCTAATACGTAGAAATAAAAATGCACAATAAAAAATGTACAAAGAGTGAGTTGGAGATTATTTAAATTTAGGTTTCTGTTACCCTAATGACTAGTAAATCTGAACTATAAAAAAGGAATAGAATTTCATTGAAGAAACTCACCAGTATATAAATAATGAAAGAAGGACTTTTGATAAATACTATAATTGTGAATGTTTCAAGATTTTTGTCTTTTTATTTCACCCAGAAAATTATTTTAAATTAAAAATATTTATCAAGTTTTATGAATAAAGCAATGGTAGTTTAAAAGTTAAAAAGAAGAGACTGTGAAGTACAATAGATTCTCAGTTAACCAACACCCATGGGGATTGGTAGATACTAGATAAATGTACCCAGCACTCTCAAGCAACTGGCAAAATGCTCAAGCAATTGGCAAAAAAATCAAAAGCATTTTTGTCCCGGTTGCTTAGGAATGCTGGTTTGCTTGCGTTCTGATCAAATGAGGGTCTACTGTACTTTCTTCATGACTAATTCTGACCTATCTGTCCCACTTCCCACTAGGATGAGCGGCTCCTGCAATATACAATAAAGCCCGCTGTGAGGACCAGACAGGGGCCCTGCACATTGTGGGGAGATGTGTTTTAACTCTTTCACTGCATTAATTGACTTCAAGTGTTATTTTTCAACACGTGTCAAAAAGCCACAAAAAATAAGAAGTTGATATTTTGACTATTTTATGAATTTAATAACATTTTGAGCCGCTTTGTATATAAATAACATTATTTTTATTTTAAATTTTTGTTACATGGTGATAAATCTACTATTATATTGCATTTTAACAAAAAATACTCAAAATACACTAAGTGGCACCAATTAGATTTAAGTATAGATAAATTAGAATCTAATGGCACTGGTGACATAAAAAGTTTATTACAAAATGTTACACAATATGACATACAAAACATCTTTTGCTGTTGATAGTGCAAGCCACAGGAAAACATATTAAAAGACCTTGTAAATGAGCTTGTCGGATAAACTTGAATGCTGCAGTCAGCAGATGGAAATATTCATTCGGATATATCTGAATGTCACAGCAAAAGGGTTAAGTGGGGGTTGTCTTATGGGAAAATGACTTTGTTTTGCCAACTGCTGGCTCTGGGGTTTTGGCTCTGGGCCAAGGATCTGCATAATGGTGTTAGCTGCTCCCACTCTAGCAGACTTGCCTCTAATATTATTGGGCTCTATTTAATAGCAAAAGATGGCATGTCTACACACAATACCAGAAGTCAACAAAAAGGAAGCATTTCCACTCATCTCCAAATTAATTAGGTCTCACAGTTCATGCTCTCTCAAATCATCCTATATTTCTTCATAATTATATACATAATTTGTTTTCTATTTATTTGTTTAATGTCAGTCTCCCCAACCAGAATATGAGGACAGGAACATTTTACCTCATCTTAATTTTCCCTTGGTGTAGCTATAACTTCTAGCACCTTGCCTTGCACAGAGTGGGTACTATAAATAATGTTGACTTCTTGGATGAATTCTCTCTTAGAGAGCCACTACAGCTATTAAAGGAAATGTTCCTTAATCTACGTCAAACAGGTAACTTTCCATATTTTTTAATCCTGGAAAATAGTTGTATTTCAAATATCTTTCAAGGTTTATTCTTAATCATTTTGCTTAGTGCAGCTCTCAGCATTAATATTTTTGATTCATTGGGATGTGCTCCAAAAATAGGAAATCAAATCTAAATACATAAATTGGCCAGGAAGTCGTATCCTGGGCATATTATTCTTATTGATGATAAACTCTCTTCCCAATAGCTTCTCATCCTCCCTGGATTATTTAATGCCAAAAAAGGCATGCTTCACAAAGCTCTTAGTTCTTTAAGTGGGAGGTTCTATTTAAATACATAGATAAGCCTTGTCAGGCTGTGCTGCTATTAAGAGTGAACTACTACTGTAAAGTAACATTGCAGTAAAAACAATACTTTGGGTAGCTTTCCATGTTCCTTCAATATTGCCTTGTGTTTTGGAGACCTCTGTGAACATAGGGCCTGGTTTAAAACAAATTTCAAAGAAAAAGAGTTAAGAACTAAGCAGCAGCCAAAAATGCCATTCTAATATTAACATTATCATACATTAAAGCATGCACAAGTTATAAATATATTTGATATCCTAATTGTTGCATGGTTTTACTTTGACCTAGTCCTTGAGAAATCATGGGGAGTATTATATGCACAAGTCTTCACCCAGTTCTTAACATTTTATGGAGTTTATGTAATTTTTAGCTCTGTCCAGCCTTTTAAGACAATGGGCTTATTCTATTAGGACACATTTCCTGAGAAAACACACAATCTTTCTTTCATAGTCTTGAAGTACCAAACAGTGCCCAGAAAAAAATAATTTAACAAGATTTAACTTAGTGCCCTGAGTTATTATAATTTGTTTCAGATGTTACCCTAATCTTCCCAGTAGCACCATACTATCTTAGAAAAGAATGAGGTTGCTAAGATGCTCCACAAGGAAATATTTCCAAATGACATAGTTTATATATCAGAATCATGCTGATTCTGCTTCTGCTTCTACTAGAAAATAGTAGGGAAACCTTGGGAATGTCATTTTTAATTTCCATCTGGCCTTGTTTTTCTCATTTACAAAATGAAGTTGAATAAAATCAATGATTTAAAACATTGGGCAAAAAACCCATTCTCCAAATAAAATATTTTGTTGATGCATGAGGTATGGAATAGAATATAGCTCCAATTAACATAACTTAAAAATCACTAATCTAAATATTCATACTATCTCATGTCCATTTGACTATGAAATATCATTCCATTAATAGATTCATGGTTCATATTAACAAATATTCACTGCACAACTGCAGGTATTAGGCCCTGCAAGGATTCTGTTTCACCAGGTACAAGCCAGGACACCATCCAGTGCTTCCAGAAGATTATTTTCCAGAGGGATCTATGTAATTCCACAAATAAAATAAAAACGTTACAAGTACAACAGGATACACCAAATAAGGAGTGATTACTTCTGGCCAAGAGATCAAAGTCTTCCTCCTGAGTGGGTAGCATTTGACCAAGAGGTAGGATTTCAGACTAGGGAAGGGGGTTTACTAGTGGGGCAAATCCAGAAAGGTATGGAGGCAGGAATTGAAAGACTTGTTAAGAGAAAGGCAAGTGTTCCAATTTGTGATATAAATGGCATGATATGGACTTTGACCTACAGCTGGGAAATTAGGTTGGAATCAATTTATCAAAGTGCTTAAATTTCAGTATTAAAGAGGTTTGCCTTTATTCTTCAGGAATCAGAAAGCCATCAGAGGTTTTTCAGCAGACAGTGACATAAACAGAAATGTACCTAGGAAAGACTTCCCAAAATTATGTATAATCGGAAATGAGAAAGACTGGAGACTAGAGGAGTCATTAGAAGACACTTTTGGGCAAGAAGTGATGAAGACCCAGCCTGCTACAGTGGTATGGACAGAAGTGTACCCACCAAATCTATATGTTAAAAGCCCTAAACCTCAATGTGACAGTATTTGGAGATGGGGCTTTCAGGAGGTTATTAAAGTTAGATGAGATCAAAAGCTGGGGTCCCAATCCAACAGGATTAGTGGTCTTATAAAAAGAAGAAAAGAGAGGATAGAAAATATAGGAGGACACAGTGAAAAAGAGACTCTCTGTAAGTAAGGAAGTGAGCTCTCACCAGATCCTGCTCTCAGACTTCCAACCTATAGGACTATGACAAAACAGACTTCTGTTGTTTAAGCTATCCATTCCATGGTATTTTGTTATGGCAGCCTGAGCATAGTAAGATAGTGAAATTAGGAATGGCATAGACAGATGTCAGCAAGACACCATGGAAATGAAATCAACAGATTTAACAAGTAATATACTTTGAGACGTGAGAGACAAAGGTAAATGGTGGCTCTGAGTCTAAGCCATTGACTAGAAGGTGTTATGATTCCTTACACATAAAAAGAACAGAGGGGGAAAACAATTTTGAGAGGTCAGAGCTTAATTTTTGTTTCTGACAAGTTTGGTGATTAAATTTGAGGTGTTGGCAACATAGCCATGTGGAGGCTTCCAGCAGGCAAATGGAATTGTGGGTTTGATGGTTAAGAGAGATGAGTGCATTAAAACTCTAAATCATTATGAAGTTATCTGCAGAGGAATAACACCAAGGAGTGCTCATGGTTGAACAAAAACATTCATGCACAGAGATCTACATGATCCTGAGTCTACCAAAAATGATATGTAGCTCTATGTTTGATATGTATGTCCAATTTACACGTTTTTCCAAATTCTAGAACTTGTACAGTAAAAGAGAGTTGGAAAATGCAGAAGACATACCTTTAAAATGGTAAATAAAATGTAATTTAAATACCCCATGCACCCCCTTCTGCTGTAATACATGTGTAATTTGTTTCTGGTGGCAGGAAAAAGACCACTCAGAATTTACCAGACTTTACAGTTCAACAAACAAAAGATACTATGATTCTGAGGCAGGGTAGAGGATAAATTGTTCTTCAAATAAAGCACATATTAGCTCTAAGAGGACCAAAAGTAAAAATGGAACATTCTACTCCATAGGAATGATGATTGGTGAGAAAATTCTACACCTTAGAATCTTGGATTTCAAATTTCACAAGTGACAGTGGAGTAACAAAATTGGAGACAGAAAACAAGGAGCCAACAAAAGGTAACTGAAGTAGAACAAATGAAAGTTTCATAAACATTCAACTAAGTGGTACAATAAATAGGGTATTTAGAGAATATGAATAATTTGAAGGTCCTTTGTTGGATAAAGGGAAACACTGATGATGACACAGGAGAGAGCAACTGCAAAAGCAATTTCCTTGAGTAGGTCAGAAGTAACAGGACGGAGCACAGACAGAGCATGGATGTCTGAATTAACAGTCAGAGTATAGGTTAGCACAGAAGCAGGTAGGCTTGTTGACGTGGTGGGAGCATATGTCGTTTTTTTTCTCCTTATTGAATCCTATATATTTCTATTTCTGTTTAGTTCCTTGTTTTGATAAAACTTACTCAAATTCTTGAGAAAGGGTAACGGGGCTGTGTATTACCTAAAGCTTGACATGTCTGAAAATTTCTTTATTCTACCTTTATTTTGCTAGATACAGAATCCTGGGTTGGAAATAATTTTCCCTCAGCATTTTGAAGATATCATTCCATTGTCTTCTAGCTTCCAGTGCTGTTGCTAAGGAGTCTGATTATGTTCTGAGCTTTTATACTCTTCTGTTTGTGTTAGTGTTCTGAATTTTCAGTATTATAGGCCTTGTGAGGGTGTTTTTATTTATTGTCCTATGGGCCTGTCCATAGGCCCCTTCAACCTAGAAATCTATATCTTTAATTCTGGCAAAAATTCCTGTAGGATTTCTTCAACAGATTTCTCAATTTCTTATTGTCTTCTTTCTTAAACTCGTATTATTTGGATGTTGAGCTTCCTGGATCAATCCTCTAGTTCTGTTATTTTTTTCTGCCATTTTCTAGATTTTTTTTTCTTTTGTTCTATGTTCTGATAAATTTCCTCAACTTTATCTGGAATCCTTTTATAGGTATTTTTACCATCATAATTTTAATTTCTAGGAGTTCTTTTTTATTTCTCAAATACAGAATAGTAGCTGTAGAGTCAGGCTGTCTGGAGTCCTTTCTCAGTACCATTCGTGAGCTGTGTGATCTTGGGCAACTTACTTAACCACCCTGTGCCTTGTTTTTTTCATCTGTAGTGTAAATATATATATATATATATATATATATATAAAATCATCGAGTTCTTGTGAATATTAAGTGAGTTAATAGATATAAAGAATTCAGAACAATATCTGATATATAAGTATTATTATTATTGTATATCTGAGGTTATTCAAGTGCTTTTAAAATTTCTTCTGTGCACTACAGTCTTTACTTTTCTGAGGTTTTTTTTTTTTTAAATTTTTTATAGTTCATTTATTTTTGGGCCCAGTCTTTCATATTAAAAGTTTCCTGGACATCTGATGGTTCTTATCTGAATTCACTTTTATGAAGTGTATGGAAGTGGTGGTGGTTATTGACTGGTGAACTTCAAAATGGGGTGAAAAGACAGAGAACTGGGTTTTTCAATCTCAAATGTCAGCATCTGTAGGTCTTGTTTCTTGGGCTGCTCAGTACCTTCACGAAGAACCCTCTGATTTCCTGCCTGGGAGGACATAAATCTGGTTCTCTGAAATTTGGGAGTCCAATGGGGGCAGGAGGCCACTGGTAAGCAATTCATCAAATCAGAATTAGTCCCCTTCTTTCTAGTCCAGTACCTTAACCCCACAATCAGCTGTGTAAACCTCTACAGAAAGTCAAGTCATCTATCTTCTGCTGGGAATGAAGGAGAGCAATTGCTGGACTATGTAGGACAGAGGAGGGGCCAGAGGGTGGACAGTGTTATCAGCTCCCTGTACAAACATTTCCCTAATCCTCGTTTCTTATCCTCCTTCAGAGGCACCCAGTGTCTCCACATTTTGTTCTTCTCTGCTCTGTGATACAGATGTGATCTTGCTTCTTGCTGGCTGCTTCTCACTGGCCCCTTAGCTAAGCCTAGTTTTCAGCATTCTCTAGTTTGCGAAGTTAGTTCCAAAATTCTAGTAGACAGCTCTCATCTGCTCTTGTCTCTTGTCCTGTTCTTTTTCTTTTATAATTAAATTTAAAAAATATTTAAATTGTGGAAAATACTATAAAGCTTACCATCTTAACCATTTTTAAGCCTTATAGTTCAGTAGTATTAAGTATATTCACACTGTTTTGCAACTAACCTCAGTACTCTTTCATCTTGTAAAACTGAAACTCTTTACTCATTAAACAACGCATTTTCCTCTCCCTGCAGCTCCTGGCAACCACCATTCTACTTTCTGTTTCTATGAATTTTGACTACTCTAGGTACCTCACAGAGGTGGTCATACAGTATTTGTCTTTTTTGACTGGCTTATTTGACTTAGCATAATATTCTCAAGTTTCATCCATGTTATAGCACGTGTCAGAATTTCTGCCATTTTTAAGGCTGAGTAAATTAAATTCTTATTATTTTAAATTTTATTATGGTTCTCTTGGGTTTCTTTTTGTTTTTTTGTTTGTTTGTTTGTTTGTTTGTTTTGGCCTTATGAGTTTATAGTTTTATTTCCCTCATTTCTTTAGCCATTATTTTAGTGGAGTTTCAGGAAGCAGAGATAATCTTGTAAGTCCAACCTAGTCCTTAATAGGAAAACCACATTCTGTTTATGAAATGTAGCATTTAAGGACATATTCTCTGTTGCTTTGGAGGATCTCTTTAACTTTGAAAATCCCCTTAAAGGAGAACAGAATAATGAAGTTGCTTTAGTTTTCATTTAGCCAAAGAAAAATTATAGTTGGATGTTAAGCACAAAGTTTACTTCAATCATTTGTTTTTTTCAGTATGAGTGCAAACTCTTTTCTGGGGAATCTAGTATAGTGGATCTCAGAGTGTGGTCTGTAGACTCACAACATAAGCATCACTTGGAAGTTTGATCAAAATGCAAATTCTCAGGCCCCACTTCAGACCTATTGAATCTGAAAATCTGGGGGTAGAGCCAGCAATTATGTTTTATTTTAACATGCCTAGCAAGTGCTTCTGAGGCCTCCTCAAGTTTGAGAAATGAGTCTTCCAGAGGCAACCTTTTGCAAAGCTGCATCTAGAGATTAAATATTCTGTTTAGTCTGAGTCCAAATGTTTACAAGATTTTTAGGCTAGGAGCTAAGCCTCTTTTAGCAGAGAAGTTATGAGGTGCCTATACCACATACAGCACCCATATTTGGGACTTTTCTCTCTGCTGAAGGTGCTAACTGTGTCATGTATTACTACTACTTGACTACTTCCTTATCCTGCATCCCAATGACCACACTGACAGAACCAGGAGAAAGTCTCTCATTCAAGGTCAGTCAATCCACTGAATGGTCAATACCAACTTAGTAGATCCTCTATCTTGAGAATATGAATGAGGGACACCAAATCTGTAGTCAGTGCTAAATGCTAAAGATGTACAAGACTAACAATGATGGTCACAGTGGCCCTGGGCAAGCACAGCCTCTGTCTCCTTTCAGTCTGACTACTTTTTTTTCTATGTCCTTGAGTAATTATGTATGTCTTGCCCCAAAGACACTTGACCAGGATATATCTTAACTACTGATAAGAAATGCTATCTGTATGATTGAGTGGTCATAGTTATTACGTTATCCATTGTAAAGTTTGCCCAAACTATTGGCTTGTCCATGCCATTCTCTTTTGGCAGCTGCATATAAAGAAATTCATGTCTTTGTCCAATATCTGTTTAGTTTCTCAGGAGTGAAAACAAATTTGGTAGCACTCATTTCTTTCCAATGCTGAACTCTTGGAGTTCTTTTGCAATTGCTTCTTATTTTCTGAGAAACTAGTACAAATTGCTCTGTCAATCAACAACCAAAGAATCAATATTAGTGATAGTCTTTCAAAGAATTCAAAGATAAATAGACCCCCATAAGCCACTGTCACTGCACTCCAAGGTTCAAAAGGAAACATTCTGAAAATGAAAGCAAAGGAAATCATACACTATTATCAAAACAGTTATGCAGCAGTAAATAAAAGCTAGAATATGATTTGGAAAGTGAACATTTGCTCTGAGAACGATATTAACAGGAATATCAGGATCTAGCTTTACTTTTTAAGAACTTAAGAATTTAAGAATTGATGCAAATAAATATTGCTATTAGAGAGCTGTTTGTAAAGATGTTTTAAATGCAACATGTCTTCTTTTGATATTATACTATTGTAGAATATCACAGGATAGGAGAGACCATATAGGTCATCTTATCCAATTATACATTTTATGCTTGACTCACTTCTATACTCCTAAAGAAATAATAGCCACATAACCCTGGCAGTGTGGTTGATGACAAAGCCACCTACCATGCCTCATATAGTAAATCCTCTAAAAGGAATAAATGCATTTTGAAACATAAAATGGAGGATGCTACTTTGATATATGCTCTTGTAAATGTTTGGAGAAGGAGGACTTTTTTCTTCTGTTATTTCTGGGGAAAAGCATTGTGACAGACACTGATTACTGTCCCCATAATTGGTTTTCCTTAACCTCCAAATGTTTGCTTGGCACACGATTGCTCAAAATAAAGGTTATATTCCCAAGCTTTCCTTATAGCCATTTGCTTCAGTTATATTGCTATGTAACAAATTACCCCAGAATTTACAGGCTTAAAACAACCTTTTCATTATGCTCACAGAATCTGTGGGTCAGGAGTTCAGACAGGGCATCAACAGGGCTGGCTGCTTCTGTCACACTGGCATGACTTCTATCAAAGCAGTTACAAGCTCATCCAGATTCAGAGGAAGGGAATTAAAACTTCATCTCTTGATGGGGGAGTGGCAAGATCACACTGTAGAAGAGCACATGAAACAGGAGATATTTTTGCAGCCACCTTTGAAAAATGCAATTTGTTACACCATGGGTGTGATCATCTTGACTAAGTTTTGACAAGAGCATATAAGAATAATAGGTATATTTAATTTCATGAAAGTGTCCTTAGAGAAGGTGTAAGTAGGGCTGGGGAGATATTCCCTTTTGTTTTTCACTTTCCTCCTGGCTAAAATATGGATGAGATAAATGGAGATGGAGCAGCAATTTTGGACCACAAACTGAGGATTACAGAGCAAGGAGCTGAGTGCCTGATGACTGTAGAACCACCATACCAGCCCTGAACTGCTTACATTACAGAGACATAAGCTTCTATCATGTTTAAGCTACTGTATTTTGCATTTTGTGCCACATGGGAACAATGCTAATCTTAATAAAAACATCATAAATAAAGAGAGAATGAAAATTCATCTTAAATTACTAGATTTATAAAGACAATAATGCTTATATGGTTTATATAATGCTACTATGGTTAGACTTTCACAAATATTGTGGACCATGCACTGAGGATCATGGTATTTAATAAAATCTTACTTCTTAAAATGCTTGACACTTACAATGAGAAGTACCTTACTATACCTAACAACAACATATTACGAGGTTGATAAGCAACAGAAATACCAAAAATATTCAGTCATGAAGTGAATACAAGTTGGATTATAAACAAAGGTTAATATCAGTAAGTATTTTTAGAAAAGAGACTAATTTGTAACATCTCGATTTCTAGTCTCTGAATTTCCTGAGTCATGTATTTACTTTTTTTGTGGGTAGAAAGATAAATTAGAATAACTAAGTCACCTTGCTCTTGAAATATTTTACTTATGATATAGTCATATATGAAAATGAAGTATGTGATTTTGATAGGATTTAATTGGCAAAAGACAATTTTGTAATTCAAAATTTTAAACATTTGGAGAAGCCTCATTTCAAAGTCAAGGATTTCTACTTTAAAAGCACACATGTCTAATTCTATTTCTCTTTATATTGAAGTATTCTTATTTTTGGAGATATCATTCCAAATCACTAAAGCATAGGGAATGTTTGAAAATAAACAATAAGAGCTTAATCAGACACAGCTTGTCTTGCTTTAGGACCACCTGTCCTGACTATGGCATTTTATTTCAGTTACTGCACTATCCTGTTTGAAGGGTATCAACTAACTTGGTAAGTTCCTCACAACAAATGGTGCATTTGTCTCAACAAATGATAGAAAATGCATAGGGTAGACAAAGGACTAGTATTAGTAAAGCAAAACATATTAACCAGAAATGGATGGAGAAAGGCTGGATAAAATGTGGTCAAAGAAAAAGGAAGGTGTCACAAAGATGAGGTATTATTTGCTCAAAAGAAAACCAGTGCACTCTGACTTAAAAAAAAAAAAAGGTATTACCAACACTTATCAATGCAACTAGATTCTTGGAAGAAGATAAAATGCCGCTACCGAGGTGGAAGCTGAAGTTTCGGGGCGAATCGCGTGGCACCAGCCCTGCGTGGGCTCCCCGTGGTGAATGGCGTGTGGGAATTCAGCCGAGTGGCCGGCTCGTTCCGGGGCGTGCAGACAGGTGGACAGCGAGGCGCGCCTGGTGGGCGGGGAGACAAGCCCAGGGCAATGTGAAGTGGCGGCCCAAACCTCCGCCACGAGCTGGAGAAGCGTTCCCAGCAAGCCCGCGGCGCCAGCCAGCGTGCTCTGCCCCACAGCCTTCGGAGTGGCGGGTGCGCGGCGCCTGCCGGCGCGGTTGCCATGGTTTCCGGGGGTCACGTGGGCGCGCTCGGGAGCTCCCTGCTGCAGGCCGCGGCAGGGCGGGGGCGGGGCGGCGGAAAGGAGCGGCAGTGGCGGGAGCGGGAGGAGCTGGAGATGCTGCCAGCCCTCCCGGGGCTGCTCTCGTTCAGCCGCCGCCGTCGCCGCCGCACGGAGCAGCCGCGCGCTGGGAGCCGAGCGCCGAGGCAGCCGGGCCATCCAGGCCGCTGGGGCCCAGTGCGCCGCGCCCGCAGTCGGTAGAGCCGTCAGCGCCGTCCTACTCGCTCGGCGGCCGCCGGGCCCGAGGCCGGTCCGGGGAAGGGGCGAGGGCGGCTCCCAGGCGCCCGCCGCACTGGAGGCAGGATGAGCATCGAGATCCCGGCGGGACTGACGGAGCTGCTGCAGGGCTTCACGGTGGAGGTGCTGAGGCACCAGCCTGCGGACCTGCTAGAGTTCGCGCTGCAGCACTTCACGCGCCTGCAGCAAGAGAATGAGCGCAAAGGCGTTGCGCGCTCCGGCCGTGAGGGCAGGACCTGGGGGGACACGGGCGCTGCCGCCGGGGGCGGCACCCCCATCAAAGGGGTCAACTTCGCCGAGGAGCCCATGCACACGGACTCCGAGAACGGGGAGCAGGAGGAGGAGGAGGCTGCGGACACCGGGGCGTTCAACGGTGAGGACCAACCCCTTTGCGCGCCCCCGCTCCCTACCGCCGTTTTTCCCTTCGCTTTTTAATCCCGTAGCTTTTCTCACCTCTCCCCGCATTCTATACCTTCCTTACCTTCCCGCCCACGCCCTCAGCATCCATTTCTGTCTCTCCCATTCGCCCACCTTCCTACTCTGTTCTCGTCATGCCTTCCCCCTCGTCCCCTGTTCTGGAAATGGGGAGCTGAAAGGTGCCCATCTGTCCCCTCTGGTCCTGGGCTGGGAGGCAGAGAACAGCCGGTTTGGGGTTGGCATCTGCAAGACAACTTTCACTGTGGTTGGAGATTCTGTGCTGGACGGATACCATTGTGCATAAAGGAAACTGGCCCACTTGACGTCCGCTTTCAGCCCTTAAATTAACAGTGTTCAAAGCGAAAAGGCGTGATGTTTAATTGAATTGGCTTTGTTGTTAGGAAGACAAATTCTCTGAAAGCATGAAATTGTACTCACTGAGGCAGAACAGAATTTATGGTGATAGGTTTGACATTCTTGGAAACAAAGTAATCTATTAATTTACAATTTACCAATACCGCGTTGTGTTGTTATTTTTAGACGCACAACAAAGGATCCTTTTTAGCCAGCAACACCGGGGGTCTTTGGAATGAGGAAACGGGTTAATAATTTGCTTATTTAAAACAAATATTGAATAAGTTGTCTTTTTTCCCAGAGTGTGTGAAAAGCACTGTTGGAAGTTCTGAATGCTTGTTGGTTGTCTTTAGAATGAAAACCCAGTGAGTAATTGTAAGGACTGTGCCAGACACTGAAGCTAGAAAGAATGAATGGGGAAAAGAAAAAAGGATTTTCTCAAATAGCTACTCCTGGCAAGTCCCACCCCTTCTGCTTTCAACCCTCTTTTCCTAATACACACAGCCACACACGCACAGTTACAGCCTCCTGTATTTACACAAATGCCTAGATCCCATCTTTGTGCCATCCCAAGCCTAAACAGCATGGTGTGCAATGTGCAAGTGTTTCTCTTTGTGCTATAAGGCAAACATGCATTCACCGTTGCACCAGCTTTTATTTATTTACACTGCTTGTATTTGGTTGTCTGCAACACATTTTATATCATGAAAACATTTTAAAGTGTCATTTTCTTGTGTATGTTCCTAGGTAGGTGTTTCTTTTCTTTGCAAAATTGTTGAAATGTGTTATAAAATTAACATTTTTAACTTATTCCAAACAATCATAAAAACTCTGGGAATTAATGGTCTATAAAGATAAAAGGAAAGAATGTTACTTAAAAATTTTATATTTTGGAATTAATAGTGTTTCTAGGAGTAGGATGGCCATAGTGTTAATTGTTCTTTTTGCACAATAATCAAATGCTTTTCTTACTAGAAACAAGAAAGGGATAAAAGAGTACATCTTTTAAATAGATAAAAAGGAGAAGCCATTAGTGGATGAAACAGAAAAGGCAGAGACATTTAATACTTCTTTTTATGCTCCAGCAAACACAAGCACACATTCGTACATACACACTCACATGCACATACGCAAAGAAAAAAAAGGACTCGTTTCCAAGATTGGAGAAAACTAGGAACTAACGGCCTTAGTAAATTGTATACATTCAGTACATTTCAGTATATTGTTAGTATAACTGAAATATTTTGTTTGTATAATGTTTTTGAAGTACTTGGCATTGATGATTCCATTTTTTTCCCTTACAATATTGTACACAAAGCATTTTATTTCCATGTTGCAATGAAAAAAATAAGCCATCAAGTTCTAAACAGCCGTGATCATTTTATATGGTTTTATATTCTCCACGGCACCTTTTTTGTAAAAATTACTGAGTGTGTTTTAATAAGTACTTGTTAATCAGTTGTACTTTGTTAACCCCAGCCATCCCTACAAGGGCTTAAAAACTTTGTTGACTGCAACCAAATACAGTTGGATACACACACACACACCAGAGACTTGGGCAATGGTACTTCCTCTAGCAGGTGCAGAAAATATCTACTAGAATATTTTCTATTATAATCAATTCTCTCCTATTTTTTTTTAAGTAAATTATGTTGAGACCTGGAGTTTAAAACAGTTACAGGCTACCAAGGGGCTGGCAAACCATTTTGTAAATGTCCAGACAGTAAATATTTCAGACTTTTTGAGCAACATTTTGTATGTATTGCAAATTCTTCTTTTTTAAAATAACCCTTTGAACACATATTCCCTCTAGAGGTTGGGGTTGTACAAAAGAGGTCACAGACCAAAAACAGTGTGCTAACCACTGGTCAGAAAAGAAAAAAAGTCAAAAGAGTGCCAGTGGGGGGAAAATATCAGGAGTGAGTCTATCAATTTAATATTTAGGTCCAAAAACGTACCAAAGAAACAAACAAACAAAACAACAAAAACCCAGATACTGGGCAATTCTCCTAGAATAGTAAAGAATAAGTTCCAGAAGACAAATTCTTAACTTGTTTTGACACAGTATAAGACCAGCTGGATCGATGTCTTAAATTTTAGTATGCATCTCAAGGAAGGTTGATTCAGAAATGATTATTACTGGGTTCCATTCTTGGAGAGTTTTTTGAATAGGTTGGGGTAGGTCATAGAATCTTTTTTTTTTTTTTTTACAGACATGCCAGGTCATTCTGATATCCACAGTTCCCTGACCACACTTTGAGAAATATTGATCAACAGATATTGATGATGATATCTTTCTCATATTAACAGTAATAAAAAATAACTGCTATTTATTGACATTTACTGTGTGCTAGGCACTAGCTAAATGCTTTAATTCATTATCTCAGCTTTATAAGGAAGATGAGACTGTCACTTGCTCAATGTTTCAAAGCTAGTAGACTGCACAGTCAGGATCAGCACACATGTGGGCTTGTCTCCATCCCTGCGCTCTTAATCCCCCTGTTTTAACTCTGCAGAGGTGGGGCCTAGCATCACTGGAGCACCCTTTTATGTTAAGTTCTTCCTTAATGTGTTTTATCTTTAAAGCTCTAAAAATTTAACTTGTCCAAGGTTACATATAGGGCTAGTAAGTAACAGAGCCTGGTTTGTTTTGTTTTGTTTTCCTTACATCTCTGATCCAAGACCACCAGGAAGTTCTTCCTAAATGAAATTTGTACTGTGGGCTGACTCACAGGTCAGGTTTTCTTGGGTAGTTTCCAGTGATGGTGATGAATTTGCATTGATTTGTTCATATTCATTCTCATGAATCCCTTTAGGACAAGTACTGATATTTATGCGATTGGGCAAAAAGGCAAGTTTTCGACCATGAAACTGGTGCCCATTGCCTCACAGAGGGATCAAGCATGTGACATCGACTTCTAGTGTGGTGGTTGAGTGAACTAAGCCACCCAGGTTCTGGTAATGTGGCCATTGATGGCACCAGGCCAAATATTCAGGTGGATGAAGGCCATCTTCACTCCTTCCTACCTTTCCAAAGTACCCCTTCCTCTGCTGATAGCTTTCCCATTCCTTGCCTGTTTTCTTCAACTTTTATGAATTCTACTTTCTATTTTCAGTTTGCTATCAATTCTGATTAAAAGGGGAACCTTTAGATGTTAGAATAACATTATTTTAACATCTAAAGGTTCCCCCTTTAACCTAATTTGTTGATCCCTTTTTGGGGAACTCTTGAAGTCCTGAATGAAGCTGTAATGAAGACTGCCTCCCTTTTTTCCATTGTGCAGAAAGTGAGTAAAACTTGCCATGTCACTTCTGAAAGGCTTGGAATTTATTAGAAGAATTTACAGTTTACAAGCCGACGAGTTGGATCCATACCCATTTGGAGTGGAATCTGTGGTAATTATATATTCCCCCTCATCTGAAAGTAGAGTGTTCCTATGAAATCTTCTGTAAAGTGAAGAAGCATTTACAGTTGACCATTGAACAATAGGACGTTGCGAGGAGAAGGAGGGTTAGGGGCGCCAGCCCTTGTGCAGTCAGAAATTCACTTACAACTTTCGACTCCACCAAAACTTAACTGCTAATAGCCTCGTGTTGACCTCAAGCCTTACTGATAACATAAATAGTCAACACCTATGTTATATGTATTTATACTGTGTTATATGTATGTGTATTATATACAGTATTCTTACAATTAAGTAAGCTAGAGAAGAGAATATGTTAAGAAAATCACAAGGAAAATACATTTACAGCATTTATTGAAAAAACTCCATGTGTAAGTGGGATTACACTGTTTAAACCTGGATTGTTCAAGGGTCAACTGTACCATTAATTTAATATGGAAAAAATTTGACTTCTCCAAAACCCTACCAAATCATACCAAAAAACTCATTCAACCTAAAGCATTAACATGTAGTGAAAGCAGTGCCACTCTTACCGCTGGGGCACACTGCCTGTATGGGACTCACTGCAAAACAAATGCTGAACGCTATTTTTGCGTTTTGCCTTTTTTCGTAAAAGCAAAAATCTTCTTTGTAATTTCTTACCATTAGCGAATGTAGGTGTGCACTAATATTAATATATGTCTTTTGTAAAAGTGAAGTGGCGTCACACGAACTTTTGAAAAGCAGGGAATACCTGTAATGGTTTTATACCAGCATCTTTGTGAGACCTTGTGTTGCCTGAAAATTTCTGCAGTGAAATTGCTGAAATTATAAAATGAAATAAATAAAATTCCAAATTATCTTGATAAATTGACAGGTGGCCAGAATAGAATAAGTTACATATGGGTTATGAAGAGCAATCAACCTGGGAGAGAAAATAACTAATATAAAATGTGAAAGAACTAATTTTCTATGTTGTGAAAGAAAAAGACCTAGAGTTCAAGGGGGGTGCACAAGCTAAAAATATGGAACTATATGTAATAGGCAAGCACGTCAAAGGTATATAAATATTAATAGAAATTTACTGTTTGAAAACTATGACTTAATCCTCTTAACTCTGACCTATGTCAAATCTTGGTTGGATAATCTTGTTTACCTTTGAACTTTTACAACTTAAATGGACTATGTAGAGCTCCTAGTGGTGGTGGTTGTGGGAGACGAAGAGAACCACCTTGTTTCTTGTGAGAAGAAATGGTGGAAGGAAAGTTTAGAAGAATATTCATGTGTCTGAAAGCGTTTTCTTAGGGTCTCATGAACAGTTATCTCTGTTAGATACAGAAGTAGAGGAACAAAGCTTCAGTGTAACTCGAAAAATAAAAATTAGTAATTTATATGTTGAAATGGTTTATATGGTCTTCCTAAAATGAGATGGCAAAGCAAGAAGGGCAAGAGATGGATTAACTTCCCAAGAATCTGCTGTGAAAATATTCTTAAACATAGGTATACATGAAGTAAATAACATGTTTACCTATTGAGTTCATGGCCTAACTGATAGCAGGAAATTATAGAGAGTAATCATAGCTTTAAAGAATTGTTGGTTTGGCCAATTTATTATACTCTCTTCTGTGTGCCCTTGTTTAAGAACTTGCTCTCTCTATGATGAGTAGAGATTATTATGAGAGAGCAGCCAGTTGTTAGCTCTTGCCTCATACTGCATGTAGCTGTCAACATACAACTAAAGAAATTTTAATGATTGTTACCTTATGCAACTAATTGAAAGTTAAAATATCTTTGAATACATCATCAACCTCTTCAGTACATTTAATTGGCTTGAAAATGTCTAAGAAAGTCAGGTCTTTTGGATTAACTTTAAATTCAGAAAACATTTATTTTCTTTTATGTATGAAGTGCTAGGCATATTGACATACTGTCATACTAATAGTATTAATATTTACTTAATAAAGTTGTTACAAGGATTAATGGATTAACATTTGTAATGCCCCTAGGGCTGCACACAGCAAGCATTGATTACATGATTACATCTCATTAACATGAAATCTTACGGAAGTGTAAATTTTTCTTGCAGAACAGCAATTTCATTATATTTGATGACAATGAATCCAGTATTTGTACTTTTTAGAGAGATAAAGTAGGAAATAAGCTTATGCACAGTTCCACTTAGGATTTAATGTGAAGTTATGTTGCACAGTAATAAGACCCACATCCTTTCCACTCATAATTTGTAGCTAACAGCCCAGGATTTTGTAATTAATGAGACTTTATGGTCTTTCACTATTAGAAATATATGTGGTAGTTCTAAATCCTCCTGAAATGGATTACATCATTCATGACAAAGGTCTAAAATATTGAAGCCATTATTTTAGTTATGAGCATAAAAAATAAGATTAGAGATGATTTAAAAAATGGTAATTGTGATTTTCAAAGTAGAACTGTTAAGAACATTATTAATTTTGATAGTAGTATTAAGTGGATTGCTTTAGTGTTTGAAATTGGGAAATCAAAGAACTTGAAATAGTGTCCCTTCTCAAACACTTTTCCATCTATTGTTACTTTAGGCTTTGGGAAAAGGGAGGGAGGGAGGTAAAGGGACAAGGACAAAGAGAGGGAGGGATGAAGGGACAGAAGGATGAGAAGAGAGTGGGAAAGAGAGAGGAGTAAAATCAATTGGGACTCCTGAAGGGTTCTTTGAATGGCTTTTACTTTGAAGAAGGGCATAGAATGAAAACACCTAAACAAAAATTGAAGTATTGGATACTTTCATTTTTCTACCTGTCTTAAAAATCAAACTGTTTAGCCATTATTTAATGTAAGATAGTTACCAGCTTTCCACTTGAGGTTACACATAAAGTGATGTACTGTGTCTGGGTAGGAAGGAGTAAATAATTAATGGTTACTTATTGTTGCCAATCTCATTCCATAGATTCCAGTGAATTTCCTGTCAAGATTTTGTTCATAGCAGTGTCAAAAAAATGTTTCTTTTTCAATTGTGAAAATACTAACAAGAGACCTTTGAAAGGGTTGATGAGGAGTTTGTTTGTAACCCAATAAGAAAGTCATTTAATGAGAGTAGTAGCAATAGCAATAGAGAAAGCCTATGGTGGAAGTTAGGGTTAATGGACTGTCTTGAGGGTGAGGGATTCAGTGAAAGAGACTGAGTGACTGACTGCGGGGTCTACCTCAGTGCGATCTTGATTAGAGTCACATGACACCGGAAAGGGGCTGAGACCTGGAATGGCCTAGTAGTATGGGAAAGAATGTATGAAAAGTTGGAAGGTAGGAGGATATTATGCTCATTCACTCATTCACTTGCAGCAGAAATTTTTGAGATCCAACTTCTTCCTTTTATTTTTTTTTAAAGGAAAAGGAAATGATTATTTTCTTAAGTCTTCTTAAGAATCAATCCTTTTGTCAGAGACTGTTTCATCAATAATAGCGTATATAATCTATTTCATTTAACAGATGGAGCAGTTGAGGGCCAGAAAAACCCTTAACCCAAATTTAATTGGTTTTGGTCTTCTTGTTCATAGAACTGTCACATTTTGTGTGCTATTTTAATTAACTTACGTATTATGAATTCTTTCTGTTTTGCATCAAGGTGATAGGTAAGGTTTAAAAGGCTAGACTGAAGATAAACAGTTTGCCTTCAGAATTACCAGTTATTTTGTTTGCTCTTGATTTTTTTTTCCTTGCAGTGAAATCTCATATTAGACTTGGTTTTTTTGTATCTACTGCTTAAGAAGAGACAGTTGAAAAGAGAGTGCAGTGATTTTTCTGATTTTGATGAATTATTATCATTGTATTCTTCTTGGTTCTGTTCTTAAGGTCCTTCCCCTCTTAACCATATCATTTAGATGTAGTTGGGGTAGTCACAAAACCCTATATAAAAATCTGACTGTGATGCCAATCATTATATTTTATGGGAGAGAGATTTGTGTTTCGGAAATTCAGAATGACTCAGACTGTTCCATTATGTAAGTATTTTGTGGAAAGAATTTGAGCTAAAATTTGTAGGTCATGGCTTACATGAAAACAAAGCAGTCTAAAAAAATCAGAAATATAAACACAGTTGGTGTAACATTCATAAATGTTTCAGTAATGGGCTCTGCCATGTGTAGCTTAATATGTTTGGAAACTAAAAAAAAAGTTTATTCCAGTTGCTGCTGTTTAAAACTGTTTCTTTATTTTTTTAAAAAAGACAAAAGGTCAAAATATAAACACATGTTTCACATAAAAGTGAAGCCAAGAAGATATACTGTATACAGTTATTCTGGTATCCGTTTGGCTAGGGACGTTGTTTAATTTACATTAGCTGTTCCAAGACAGAATAGTTCATGGGAGTGATATTGAGGAGATTTTTTGGATTAAAAAAAGAAGGAAAAAAGTTTCCATTTGTTTAAATAAATATATTTCAGTTAGACCCCCCCCCCAAAAGCATCATTCTAAAAAGTTATGCTAAATTAAAACATGACTCAGCTGTTTCATTTCAGTTACTATAGAAATCTAATGTTTGTTAAATGATATTCTTTTTATTTAATAACTGTTAATATTTTGACTGCTTAAGTACCAGACACTGAAAAAGGCTGCTTATCCATGTCATTTAGCCCTCCCTGAAGGAAGTGGTGGAGTCAGGTTCTGAAGCTGCCACTCTGAGTTTAAAGCCCTTCTTCTTAACCATGGTACATACACTTCAGTTTCAATAACTCTTCTAACAGTAATATGGTTGAAAAGAAACATATACCAAAAAATAAGCTACGAGTCTGTACTTTTTCCTTTAAAAACTTGGAGTCTCACCCAGGATTTATCTGTTCCTTTTACAATTTTTCTTTCGATTGCACTCAAATTAGCACTTCATATACTTTAGAAACTCAGTAAAACGTTTATTTTTAGAAATGAACACCTCATATATGAACTATTTAAGTCTCAAAACTTTTAAAATTGTTTACCCTCATTAGCAAAATATATGTGAATATACATTCCTAATTTGTCTTTGTATTTATACGTGTACCAGTATATTAATTTATTATGAAAATGATAAAGCTCCCCACAATATAAATTTGAAAGTAATAAGTAAAAAGTAATTGTGAACAAGTTCTAATTTCTCCTATACTTCAAAGGATTACCTTATACTCTGCCTTGGGGTGCATGAATTTATTTTTGGAGACTCCAACTTTATAAATACATAAGGTAGCTATAACAACTTTGGTTTTCTGATTTTAAGCTCTTAGATTGTTAGAGTTCTTTTGTGTGTGTGTGTGTGCGCGCGCGCGTGTGCGCATGCACGCATGTGTGTATCTTTTTAGACGTTCATTAGATAAGTGGTTTGACTCAACAGAAGTTTGGCAGAATAAAGAGGAAAATTATATCTTATAAAAAGAAAATAAAATCATATTACCTGAAAGGTGAGACATGGGCTTTTTCTTTTAAACTTGTATTTGTATCTGTACCTTGAACTCCAGCCTAGATAGTTCTTGCATTTCCCAGAGGGATCAAATACCAGGCCAAAATATTTGGGCAAATTTTGGGGATGTGGCAAAGAGAAACATATCATATTATAGGTGTTTAGTTAAGAATAACTGAATCATGAAGATGCCAATCAGAATTAGGATAAAATCTAAGTTTCAAGTAGTTTAAAAGAGACGGTTTCATAGAATATCTTAGGAGAGATATCTCCGGAGATGCAGCTGGTTAGGAAGAAGACTTTTCACTGTCTCCTTTTTTTTGTAAATTTTGAAAAATGTTTGTCACATTCTTGTATTACGTATCAAATAAATTTTAACTGTAAAAATACATGAAGGAAAGGCAATTCTTTTTTAAATATCCATTAAGTACTCAATGAAACAATCTGTAGAGGCACATGGCATGATTCTTTATTGATGTAGCCAAATATTCTTGCATAAGTTATTCTCTTGTTGCCAAGTGCCCAGTTCTCTTTCCTTAATTTTCTGCCAAATCCTGCTCTTTCTCAAAAGCTAGCTTACATTGCAACCTACCACAACTCTTTGCAAGATTCTCTGGTTGACATTAATGGTATTGATATGGCTGGATGAATATGCTGTACATCAGAATAACCTTTACAGATGTCAGGTGTCCCCAGCACAGGCAGGAATGTGCAGGAATATGCTTTCTCCCTCTATGGTTTTCCTGCATATGCTGAATTTTGCCCACAGTAGGTACTCAAAATACTTTAAATTAGCCTCACTTATTTACTAAATGTCTAATTAATAGTAAATGTCTATACTGTATATTTCTAAAGTCACTGAAACCCTCTTTTAGACAGGCAAAGTTTTAAAAAGTCTCCTAATAATCCTTTACATTAATGCATTTTAAAATGTTTTCATGAAATATAAAAGCCTTATCCTGTCCTCAGTTTCATAGGTTTAGATGTCATTGTATTAAAAATAAGAATGTATTATATTTTGGCCTGGTATTTGATCCCCCTGTGAACTACAAAGCACACAGGCACAAAGGTTTGTCTTGCTGAGAAGGATTTCACATTCTAACTGAGGAGACATTCTGACCCACCTGAACTTTGCACGTCACTGCTTCTGCTTACGTGAGCCCCGTGCCAAATCCAGAACTCTTCTGTTGCCCTGAACCTGCTTTGTACTTTTTTCTCTCTCTGCATTTCCTCATGGTGCCTACTACACTGAGTCCCATCTTCCTTGATTGAGTGAATCCTGTTCACCCTTCCCGGCTTTGGGGCCCTAGAGTTTTTCCTCTAGCTCTAGCACAGGCCTCCCTCTCTTTAAGATTCAGATGGACATGTCTATGGGTTACCAGCCACCTCTACTTGCTTGCTCTTCAGGCACCTCCAAATAATTTTGTCCTAAACTGACTGTGTCATCTTCTGCCTCAGTTATTTTTTCTTGTATACTCATGTCATCCTTTTTTTTTTCCTCTGCTAATTTGATAAACATGGTCAACAGAGTCCCATTTTATTTGCCTCATACTTCTTAAATTTGGTAGTTTATGGAAACCAAATTGTTTTTAGTTTAAGAGTAGTGACATGAAAAATTAGAAGCAATAAAAACTTTAAAAAAATGACTTCACTTTGTTATGAACTTTCCGTTTGAATTCTGGTTCTGCCATTTATAATGTTTGAAAAATTGAGCAAATCACTTTACTATCTGTGCTCCTATTTCTTCATTTATGAAATGGGAGTAATGATAGTACCTACCTCAAAGGGTTGTTTTAAGAATTAAATGAGTTAACAGTGTTCTGCATACTGGTATACTAAGCATTATTGTGAGCTTGTTAAAGAAGGAAGGAAGAGAAGGATAGAGGGAGGAAGAGGGAATGTGAGTGAACGAGTTTTATGTTAGTGAGAATATGAATTTTTAAAAGTGAAATTTGGTTGGAAATTTAGGAAACTAGAGATTGCTTTCAAGGAAGTGCAGTAATAGTAACTTTTAAAAAAGATATTAATAAAAAATATAAAAGTAGTGTTTACATCTTTTAACTATTTCAAACTTAAAAAATAAACCCCATACTCTTTTAAATCTCAAGCTCTCCTTTAATTCTATTTGAAATGCAGGGTAAATAGTTGACTTAAAAAATAAAGGTGAAGAAAACAATGGAATGGCGCTTTGCTTTGTTTTCACATCATCCCCTACCTTGAGAATCAGTGTTTGACTGATAGAATAAATAAACTTATTTGTGCAAAGATCTCCAATTTTGTGGTTTTACTTAAGTTTTACCAAATCATTTTAAAACAACTTAGGAAAGCGTAGGTAGGAGTATTGAAAACAGTCACTTAATTTAAATGAGGCAGATGTTTATGATAAAAACATTAATATGTATCTGAAATATAAATTAATTGGCAAAAATTAGTTGTAAGAAATGACAGCTTGTTGCCATTTCCTCATGTCATAATATTTATGAGAGTTAGCTCAGGGTTTTATACCTAAGTTTTACATTTATTCCCAAACCCCATAATTATGTACTTGCTCCACTACAAATTGCTATCTCAATAGATTTTTAGAAGGAAAAAAAGATATCCCTTTTGGATAACTTTGTTTTTACATGGAGTTGTTACAGTCCTTCTTATCTGACTATCATTAGCAACTATCTGAGCAATAATAGGACTTTTGATTCATAATAATTCCTTAAGATAATTTTCTTATAATTCTTTAAAAAGAATCCAAAAGGTATTTTAGTGTTTGAATTTTAATACTTGTTGGTAAAAAGGTTATTTTGTGAAAAATAAATTAGGAGCACATTTAACATTAAAAGGGTACAAAGTTTCAGTTAATGCAAGATGAATGATTTCTGGAGATCTGATGTACAATGGAGACAATAATTGCCAATACTGTATAATATACTGAAATTTCCTAAGAGGATAAATCTTAAATTAAATCTTGACACACACATATACACACAATGGTAGCTATGTAGAGATGATGAATAAATCATTTAGCTTGATCATGGTAATCTTTTACAATGTATACATATATCAGCTCATCAAATTGTGTACCTTAAATATGTACAAATTTTATACGTCAAAGATAATAGTTTAAAAAATGTGAACTAATCTGGTTGGAGTGATGGTGATAGTGTCAGATCACACTGAGAAATTTTTATTTGCTAGTACCAAGTAGAGCAGAACATTTTTTTCTCTCTCTCTTTTTAAATTGAGATATTTCTGATATAAAGGAGAAGAGACTAAATAAAGAACACTCACATAAGCCATCCTCAAGTTTTTAACAAATTTTATCACTTTAACACTTGAGTTCTTTTTCCCTTGAAGAAAATACAGCATGTGCAGTGTGAGTCCCCATCTGTATCTCTGTCTCATCCCATTCTCCATGGATAACCACCACTATGTTAAATTTGGTGTTTATAGTTCCTATGCATCTTTTTGTGCTATTACTACATAGGCATTTATCCATAGATAAGAAATAGTGCTTTTTTGCATATTTTTAAAGTTTATATAAATTGTGCCACTTATAAAAGTTTATGTAAATTAATCACATTTCAACTTGTTTTTGAAAACAGTGTTTGAGATTATGTTACGTTGACTCATGTAAGTCTCGTTCCATTTATTTCAGAATGGTTTGTGGTATACCCTTGTATAAGTAGACACTATCTATTCTTTGATAAATATTTTGGTTTCCTATTTGTTATTACAGCGCTGTAGTAAACTGTGTGTGTATGTGTGTGTGTGTGTGTGTGTGTGTGTGTGTGTGTGTTATTCAAATGGACTAGTTTTTACAGTAATTTCCTAAGTATGATCTGGGGACTCCTGGAGGACCGTTCCCCTCTTACTCCTAGACCTTTTTAGGGATACTATAGGCTGAAAATTAATAATAACAATAATAATAATAAGAAGAATATTCTTTGCCTTTTCCACCTTCATTCTCTTATATGGAAATAGTGGAGTTTTCCAGAGGGTCCACGATTGCAACAGAGCTGAATGCAGAAGCAGATATGAGAACCAAACTGTCTTCTGTTACACCAGATTTGCGAAAAAGTCATTCTTTTTACTAAATTTTGCCTAAATTTAAACTAAATTTGTTTTAGAAAATATAATTATTTTTGATAAAAATTTGTTATTTATGATAACAATTATTTTTTGTTGGTTCTTTTAAATGAAATGATATTTTTTAATTAATAAATTTTAATTTCTAATACAATAAATATTGATGGATATAACCCATATAAGCAAGTAATTCTTAAGAGTGTAAAGAGGTTTTGAGACCAAAAAGTTTGAGGACTGCTACTCTAGGGTGTGTGTGTGTGTGTGTGTATGTGTGTATGCATGGTAGGGCTGGTTGTAGGGGTTGCACAGCTTTAACTACACCTCATACTGTCATATGTGATGTGCAGAGTTGTTACACTGCTTACATTTTTGGCAACAATGTAAGAGTTCCCGGTTCTCCACATTCAAGCTAACGTGATATTGTCAGGTATTAACAAGATTTGCCAATAGGATGAATGTTAGATATAATCTCATTGTGAATTGAATTTGCTCTTTCCTGATTACTAGCATCTTTTTGTGTCCATTGACCGTATTTGTAGTTATCTTCTGTGAAAAATAGTCTTCTTATTCTTTGCCATTTTCTCTTTCTGGCTGATTGAGTTTTTCTAAGAGGGTTTCTTTCTTTTCGCCTTCCCCTTCCTCTCCCTCCCTTCCTTTCTTCCTTCCTCTCTCCTCTTCCCCCTCCCCTTCTTCTCTTCCTTCCCCTCTCTCTAATGTTATGGTTACTAATCCTTTGTTGGTAATATGTAGTGGAAAAAAAATCTTCTCTCAGTCTCGAGCTTATCTTTTCATTTTGTTCGTGGTAACATTGGTTGAACAGAATTTTTTAAATTTTAATGTAGCCTAACATTAATCCTTTCCTTTACATTTATGCTTTTTGTTCCTAGTTTAAGGAACCCATCTCTACCCCAAATTAAAAAGATAATTTCTTAATTTTCTTATAAAAATTAAAGTGTTGAGTTTCACACTCAAGGTTTTAGTCTATTTATAATTTATTTTTGTGTATAGTATGGGATTTTGTATATGTTATGATATGAGTTTATTGTAACTGGGATTTTTTTCTATTACCTATTCTCATTTGCCATTGCTGAGAATATATAAAAGGAACTGTTAAAACTCAATAATAAAAATCCCCTAATAAAACTGAACAAAAGACTTGAACAGTTCAATAAATAAAACCTAAGAATGGCCAAAGCCCCATGAGATGGCGCTCAGTAATTTTAGTTATAAAGGAAATAAAAATTAAAACCACAATGAGATGCCATTAAACACACACAAGAATGGCTGAAATAAGAAGACATACCTTATGTTGTCAAAGATGTGGAGCAACTGGAACTCTCTATCTGTTGCCTGTGAGAGTATAAAATGTTACAAACACTTAAAGAAAACTACAAGTTTTTATGAAGTTAAACATTTACCTACCTATGACCCAGCAATCCTACTCTAGCCATTTATTCAAGAGAGATGAATACGCTCACAAAAAGACTTTATGCAAATATTTACAGAAGCTTTATTAAAAACAGTGCAAACTGAAACAACCCAAATGTTCATCAACAGGAGAATGGATAAATAAATTGTGGTTATTCATACAATGCAATACTACTCAGCAGTAAAAAAGGAACAAACTATTGATCTTCTCAGTAGCAAGAATGAATCTGACATTTATATGGAATTCAAAGACAGGCAAAACTCAACTATAGTAGTAGAAACCCTAGCAGTAGCTTCCTATGGGATAGTGGGAATTCACTGTAAGGGGCTCATGGAACCTTTCCAGGGTTGGAAATGTTTTATATTGTGATTGGAGTATTGGTTACATAGGTGTGTACATTTGTCAAAATTCAGTGAATCGTGCATTTCTTTGTATGTCTGTTTCACCTTGATTTAAGAAAAAAATTGGAAACATGATACTATTGAAATCCTCTTTTCCACATTTTAATTGAAAAATGCCATTGCTTTCCACACTGATTATCTTGTGAGATTTTTCTTCACTTTTGTCAGACACTAACATCTGGGTTAAATTTTCATAATTATGTAGCATAAATGGGATTTCTTTGTGCTACTTCTACAAAAAGCCAAACGCTAGTCAAGCTCTACTATTTTAAGTCTATTTTATGTTTTCTGCCAATACTGTATTTTAATTTATGGGTTTCACAAATTTTATACTTGTTTAAATATCACATTTGTCCAGATAATCTGTAGGTGGCAGGGAGCACCTCTCCTATTAATGTTTAATTAACACTTTTCATTCAACATTTGTTGAACCCACTATATATCAAACAGTGTTCTGGTGATACTGTGTGACAATTTGAACTTTTAAGCTTTGACTTTCTTGGTATTTTTAGTAATTTACTCTGTATTATTCACTCTTAGAAACAGAACATTAGTGTTCATAAATCTGCCCTTTGCACATACTTGACCACATGGCTTTAGAAAAGACAGTATAAGCATATGCAGAAGCAGAGATTGAATTTATGTAGTTTTTTTAAAATTCATTTCTATTGTTAGACTTATTGGGGTGACATCTGTTAGCAAGGATTACATAGGTTTAAGGCATACAATTCTACAGTGCATTGTCAAATTGTTGTATAATAAGTTCACCACCTAATGTGACTTCTCTTTCCATCACCTTATATTTAGCTTCTCCACCCTCCTCTCCCACCCCATCCCCTCCCTAAACCACTCATCCCCCAAAAAACATTAAACTATTGATTGTGTCCATGGGTTATTTGTTTCATCATTTCTTTTTTCTTTGCTTTCAGGTTTATATTCCACATATGAGTGAAGTCATACAGTTCTTTGTTTTTTCTGTCTGGTTTATTTCACTAAGCATGATGATCTTCAGGTCCATCCATTTGGTTGCAAATGGCAGTATTTCATCTTTTCTCATAGCTGAGTAATATTCCATTGTGTATATGTACCACAACTACTTTATCCAGTCATCTGTCGCAGGGCACTTTGGTTGTTTCCATGTTTTGGCCACTGAACGGCGCTGCGATGAACATTGGGGTACATAAGTCTTTGCGGACAAAGGTTTTCAGGTTTTGTGGGTAGATCCCCAGAAGGGGGATTGCTGGGTCACATGGTAGCTCCATTCCCAATTTTCTGAGGAACCTCCACACTGCCTTCCACAGTGGTTGTACCAGTTTGCACTCCCTCCAGCAGTGTGCGAGAATTCCTTATTCTCCACATCCTCTCCAGCACTTGTTAATCCTTGTCTCATTGATAATAGCCATTCTCACAGGTGTGAGGTGATATCTCATTGTGGTTTTTGATTTGCATTTCCCTGATAGCTAATGAGGATGAGCCTTTTTTCATATGTCTGCTGGCCATTTGTATTTCTTCGTGGGAGAAGTGTCTGTTTTGTTCTTCTGCACACTTTTTACTTGGGTTGTTTGTTTTTCTGTTGTTAGGTCTTATTAGTTCTTTGTATATTTTAGATATTAGACCCTTATCTGATGCGTTATTTGCAAATATTTTCTCCCATTCAGTTGGCTGTCTCTTTGCCTTGTTGATGGTTTCTTTTGCTGTGCAAAAGCTTTTTAGTTTGATATAGTCCCATTCACTTATTTTTGCTTTTCCTTCCCTTGCCTTTGAGGACAGGTTCATGAAGTCTTCCTTCAGTCCTAGGTCTATAAGCTTAGTACCAATGTCGTCTTCTATGCAGTTTATTGTTTCAGGTCTTATATGAAGGTGTTTAATCCATTTTGAGTTAATTTTTGTATATGGAGAGAGTTCACAGCTCAGGTTCATTCTTTTGCATATGTTTTTCCAGTTTTCCCAGCACTGCCTGCTAAAGAGACTGTCTTTTCCCCATTGTATGTTTTTTGCTCCTTTATTGAAAATTATTTGTCCATAAATTTGTGGGATTATTTCTGGATTTCCAGTTCTGTTCCATTGGTCCATATTTCTGTTTTTCTGCCAGTACCAAGTTGTTTTGACTATTGATGCTTTGTAATATAAACAGAAGTCAGGAAGTGTAATGCCACCAGCCTTATTCTTTTTATGTAGTATTGCTTTGGCAATTCTAGGCCTATTATGGTTCCATATAAATCTAATAATTCTTTTATCTATTTCACAAAAGTATGATTGTGGGATTTTAATGGGTATTGCATTAAATCTGTAGTTTGCTTTGGGCAGAATGGCCATTTTAACAATGTTACGTCTTCCTATCCATGAACAGGGGATATTTTTCCACCTCTTAAAGTCTGTTCCAATTTCTTTCAAAAGTGTCTTATAGTTTTCTGTGTATAAGTCTGTCACGTTCTTTGTTAAGTTAATTCCCATGTATTTCATTCTTTTTGTTGTGATAGCAAAAGGAATTGACTCCATCATTTCTTTTTCTGAGGATTCATTGTTTGTATATAGGAATGCTGTTGACTTTTGTACATTGATTTTTGTATCCTGCAACTTTACTATATTCATTAATTGTTTCTAATAGTTTCCTGGTGGAATCTTTGGAATTTTTTATATAAAGGATCATGTCATCCGCAAATAGTGACAATTTGACCTCTTCTTTCCCAATTTAGTTACCTTTTATTCATTTCTCTTGCCTGATTGCTGTGGCTAGAACTTCCAGTACTATATTAAAAAACAGTGGTGACAGGGGCCATCCCTGTCTTGTTCCTGATTTTAGGGGAATAGGTTTCAGCTTTTCCCCATTCAGTATGATGTTAGCCGAGGGTCTGTCATATCTGGCCTTTATTATGTTGAGATACTTTCCCTCTATACCTATTTTATTTAGTGTTTTGATCATAAATGGATGTTGTACCTCGTCAAAAGCTTTTTCTGCATCAGTTGAAATGACCATATGGTATTTATCTTTGATTTTGTTTATGTGGCGTATCACATTGATTGATTTTCATATGTTGAACCATCCTTGTGCTCCTGGCATGAATCCCAGTTGATCATAATGTATGATCTTTTTGATGCATTGTTGTATTCTGTTTGCTAATATTTTTTTCAGGATTTTTGCATCTGTGTTCATCAGAGATATTGGTCTATAGTTTTCTTTTTTTGTGTTGTCTTTGCCAGCATTTGGTATTAGGTTAATGTTGGCCTCATAGAATGAGTTGGGAAGTATTGCTTCCTCTTCAATTTTTTGGAAGAGTCTGAGGAGGGTAGGTGTTAATTCTTCTTTGAATGCTTGGTAGAACTCCTTGGTGAAACCATCTGGTCCCGGGCTTTTGCCTTTAGGGTGATTATGGATAGTCATTTCAATCTCCTTCCTATTGATTGGTCTATTTAGAT